>JASWHV010000477.1:0-45307 GCA_030760725.1 Neostapfia colusana | reverse complement strand
CTTCTTTTTCTTATAGTTTGTAGAGGAGTGCTTCGTCCTAGTTTGCTTTTCATCACGGGAAGTAGGACCTGAAAGGTTAGGGCAATCCGTATGAAAATGTCCTTTCTTACCACATTCGAAGCATCGTTGCGGTCTGGCACTTTTTCTCCTTCTAGTTCTCACATTTTGCAATGCTTTTGAGAACCGAGTAGAGGTGAGTGCAAGTTCTTCCTCTGGAAACCCTTCAATCTGTTCAAGGGTTAGAGAGGACAGCAAAGAAAGTGTACCACAAGATGAAGATTGACTAGAGCTAGGCATGTCACGTTGTGAAACAAATGCAAGTGACTTGTTGGGGTTCTTACATGATATTATGTCAATTTCATGAGTTTTTAACTTAGAATATAGCACATCTAATGTAAGTGTACTCATGACAGAGGATTCACGAATAGATGTAACTTTCATCTCCCAAATTGACATGTCTAATGCACTTAGTAATTGCCTAGCATTTTCAGCATCTAAAAAATTAACGTTGACACTACGCAAGTTGCTGAGAATTTTATTGAAGCGAGCAAAGAGGTCATCGATTGACTCACCGGGTTGCATCTCGAACAGCATGTATTCTTTCTTGAACATATCTTGTCTTACGTCCTTGATCGCGTTGGATCCTTCGTGGTAGTCACAAAGTGCTTTCCACACATCGTATGCCGATCGGAGGTGTGCAACACGGTCGAACTCACTTTGGGTTAGTCCTTGTATGATCAAGTTTCGTGCTTTGTTGTAGTTGTCGAGATCTCTAATGTTCATAGCCATGACTTTATCGTTTGGCAGCACGTCATAAGGCTTGTACACCTTTTCCCATATTGTGAAGCCTTGCGCCTAGACGAAAGCCTCCATACGTGCCTTCCAAACCAGAAAACCAATGCCACTGAACTCACAAGATTAGTCAAAACACGTGCAAATCACAAAGATTAGAGCACCGTGGCTCTGATACTAATTGTAGGATCGAAGAGCACGTGAAAATCTACCATACGGGGGGTGAATGGTAGATTTAAACTTTGTAGCGGAAGCAACAAAAACGCCCTCGGCAAAAAATTGATCTGTTAAAGAAACCGTGTATGCGACTGATCTAAATGTGTTCATGTAAAGGTCCCAAATATATGAATACAAAGAAAATTGAGTTTGCACAAACATTGGTGTCATATGTATGAAAAATGGGACTGGTTTAAACTTTTTCACACATGCGATAATACATGAGAGTTCTTTCTAAACAAACTTAGGGTTACTTACATGCTTGGACCCTAGGTGGACTAAACCCACAGATTTGAAGTCTCAGGTGCATTGGAAGGGTTTTAAAATAAGATTTTGAACTAAATGTTCAACTCAAATGAGGGAGAACACAATGGTAATTCAAACTGTTGTGTTCAAACTCTTGTTTGCAGCAGCTAACACAAGAATCAGATTCCATATTTGGATTCCTTAGGTCCAAATTAGTGGGTAGGAAATATTTCATTAATTTTTGAAAGGGTTTGCTATCCATTTTCCAAAAAAGGACTTAAATGTGCAAAGAATTCAAATACACATTTGAATTTGGATGAAATCTGACCAACTCTCCAGATGCAGCTCAAATTTCAGCTCCAAACATTTGAATTTGTCAGTTGCCAAATATTGGAGATCTTTTGAGGGATAAGAGGGAGCTGTGGTGGGACCCACAAGTCATTGAGGGAGATAAATTGCAAAAGATCTTCATTTTCAGTGCAGAGTCTTTGTTTCTCCTCTCTCCCTCGGGAAAAGCCGAAGCTTCACTTCTCGACACCGAGCCACGCCGAGAACCGACTCTTCTCTGCCGTGTACATGCGCTGGCTAGCTGCTTCCCCCCCCCCTTCTTATCACCTCAGCCCGTGCTTCTTTTGCTCACAACACCCAGAACCGGCTCAGCTTCATTGCTCCATGCGCTGGAACCTCACAGCAGCTGCCGCCATCCCGTTGTTCGTTCGAGCGCACAAAAGCTCGCGTGAAAACCTCAGTTGGGAAGCAAAACCGAATCACCGCAACAACCACAACCTCCTCGGACCACAAACGAGAGAGCTCGGCCTTAACAGCACCGTGCTCACCGAGTTTCCACGGAGGCTGAAACGCAACTGAACGGAGGTCACACGTGGACAGCTTTGCAGAGAGCTTCTCATGCCCGAGAAAGAGCATCCTCGGACGCGCTAGGACCCTGTGGTGCTCATGTCCGAAGCTCAAGCCATGACATGAACTACCGAGCGCGAATTCGAGAAAATTTCTCCGGCGGGCACAAACCGACCTTGCGGCACGGTAACTTCAAACCGACCTCTATTCTCGTTCTAAGGTCGCCAAATCTTGCACATGGGACCGCAAGTAGTCGGCGATCATTTGCTCTTCACAACCCTAGCTGGGAAACACACGTAGACCGCACAAAATCTAGGTTTTCCGAGCTCAAAAGTGGAGGAGGTCTCTGGTGCACGGTGAGACACCATTAGCCGCCAGTTCCGAGCAGTTTTGAGGTTAGGTCGAGCATCCTCGTGGTTCACTGGTGTTGTAGCGCTGTTTCACCAAGCTTTTGGCGGGCTAGGATGGCTGGCCAACGCTACCGAAGGTGAGCCGAGCTGCCGCACCGTCACCGCCTGGGTTACAGCCACCGCCGGTCGGGGAAAGTTGTTCCATCGTGTTCAGCGTGTGGTTTTAGGCCCTACCGGCAAGGGAGAGCTCGGGAGATGGCCGGACATCGGAGTTCAGTGCCCCTCCAGCGAGCCCGGCGGCGCGCGGGCGCGGGAGTCCGGAGGTAGACGACGATGTGGTCGGGCTCGCACGTCAGCTGCTCAGTGAATAGGGTGTGGGATTTTCTGTTGCACGGGATCGGTTTGTGACAACGCGGGAGAGACCCTGTGGCCCCGTGTGGTTTAACCGAGGAGGTGACACGTGGTAGCCGGACCCACTGTCAGAGATTTGAACTTTTCCCGGTTAAATTGAATTCCAGAATTTCCCCAAACTTTAGAACCTCATAACTTTTGCTAGGAAGCTCAAATTTAGTGATTCAAATTGGGTTGGATTCAGGTTAGTAAACTCTATCCAAATATGCCACCCAATTTGTATGAAAGTCATTATTTAATTCTGGAAAGTTCTTTAAAGATTTTCAGCAAAAGAATTTTAGAGGGAGTTTGGTTCATCCAAAAATCTTAAAATTTTGCCAGAATATTATTTACGATGTTAGTGAACTCCTGTAAAAATGTCAGCTAATTTGGAGTTTATTTGATTAGGGGAATTCAGATTTGAAGTTGCTGGGTTCAATTGGACACAGAAACATTTTCAGAGAATTTCCAAAACAAGGAAATTCAGATCTGGGTAATACTTAGCTCCAAAAATCCTAGGAAAATTCATGAAGGTCCTATGAACTATAATTGAAATTTTAGTTCACTAAGTTTGGCATGAACATGTGAGTTACTTCAGAATTAATTCTTTTTTTCTTAATTTCTTAGAGAATTGTTCTGAACAAACCACTCAATGAGAAGTGCTAATTTTTGGTCCAGATTATTTTCTTGTGACGAGGAACTCACACGAAAATTTCACCTCCATTGGAGCTCTAGATCACCCCTGTTCGGTTTAACCTTTTAAAGTGATCAACATAGAAGAGGGGAAGACACTTAGCACTCAATCATGTTGCATAAACCCAAACCCAAACCCCTAACACCAGTGTCATTTTAAATTCTTAAACAGAGTTCCAGTTTTTAAACTTGCCATTAGAACTTGTTAACAAAATCTTTACAATTAAATCCATATGCATATTCATTACGTGTAGCATCTACGTGGAGAATTTGAAGCAATTAGAGTGGAGATCAAAGAAGGAGGGAAGCGAGTGATCAAGCCTCAAGTGGTCTTCACTAACTGACCCTTATATATAAGTTCCCTGCAAAACAAAGGCAACCCCGGTTTGCATCAAAATTTACAAGTTTTTATTTGTATTCACTTTATATTGTCTAGCATTTTATTTATTGCATTAAGTCTAGATGGTATGAAACTCCAAATGCATGACCCAGAAAACCCTAGAGTATAATGTAGAGTAGATTATCAATTGATTATAACTGCTGATCTCAAATTAACAAAAGTGGATTCAAAGAGTCATAACTCGAGTAGGCAGTTCCTACTCGTGAACCGGGATTAAGAGGGATCAATCGGAAGAGTTGGGAATTGATCCTCATAGTTGGGAATGGAGACCGGGCAGTGGATGGAAGGCTCAAGGACGTGGTCCTGTGAACCTAGTCTATGTCTGAGTCGATTAAGGCCAATTCTCATATGTGGCCCCGCTGGACAAGTTTGAGATGTGTACTGGATGCATACTGGCAATATGGGACCCTGGAAACCGATGTAACATGTTAACCTGGGTGTCGAGGCAATCCCCACCGTCTTATGCAGATGCTGAAAGGATAGAGAAGTCGGCTCTACGAGGGTTTGCATAGTTAGACTGCTGAAAGGATAGAGAAGTCGGCTCTACGAGGGTTCGCTGTAGTGAGTCTCAATCCAAGTCGGTGGGACCGGTTCGGCATTTGGGTGTCGTGTGAAAGGTTGCCACATACGGCGTTGAGGGGATCGGTTGATCACCGGTCTCAGACGGGCGTATGTGTTGTGTAAGCCGGGTGTTTTTGATTGCAATCACCGTCGCTCGCGGTAGTGAGCATACTTGTACACTGAGTCGTGACGTAGTAATAAACTGGGAAAAATTTAATATGCTTCATGAGAATCCTCATAATGGAGATGAGGAATGATCAACACTTTCACTAAATTTATTTTCCACCTTGGGCTAGTAGCGTCGAGGCAAAGCGTTTCTTGTTTGACTGTGGAGTCTCGACGTTGATGGCGCAAGGTCTGTATGGGTCTAGGGTACCTCACTAAAGTTACTTTCACCTCAGGCAAGTGACATCGAGATGAAGCATTTCTTGTTTGATTGTGGAATCTCGATGTAAATTGTGTGAGGGCTATAAAAGTTTGCTTAAAACTTGAAGTAAGAACTCTCCTTTAGCTCAAGTTCATCTTTTGTACAAACTTCTATATTCAGCCCTCTATTTTCAGCATGTAGAGTTTCATGACTCGGGTGACGGTTAATTCTTGCTGAGCTTCATGCTCACGGATTCTGCATGATTTGTTTTGCAGGTAACAACACTACGCTGATATGTACGGTTGTCCGATGAGACTCGGAACTCTCCGAGTGACGAACTCATGGCAACCCCTGCCGCTGCTATTGTGATCGTGTTGCTAGTGAGAAGAGTCTGCGGGCTGTACATCTTCTTTGTTGCTTAGCATAGATATGTGACGTGAGTTGTAGTAGTATTCTGCTGTAGATTATTTTGAGAAGTATTTGTAAAAGTTTACACTTTGTAAGCTTCCACTTGATTTATGTAAAATGATACTTTATTATGTGTGCTGTTGGGTGCCGCATCTCACGACA
Source organism: Neostapfia colusana (assembly GCA_030760725.1). Taxonomy (NCBI): domain Eukaryota; kingdom Viridiplantae; phylum Streptophyta; class Magnoliopsida; order Poales; family Poaceae; genus Neostapfia; species Neostapfia colusana. The sequence goes on along the minus strand of JASWHV010000477.1, from coordinate 39,867 downwards.
CCACCCAATGCGATTCCCAGGCGAGTGGCACAGCCCCGTGATCGGGAACGGGCCCTCACAGTTCAACCATGACAAAAGTGGTATATATTATAGAGAAACAAGTTACGAAGACACGACAACAAGAATCAAACGAGGGTCAATCTGTTCTACTCGAGTAAAAACCAGATCGGCAACACTGCAAAGAAACTTGTGTAGTTCAAAAACTACAAATCCAATGACCTTTAAATGTTCAGAGATGATACATAATCAACAAGTTGTGAAGACAACTCAAAGAGAATCACGTAATTTGGATCTATAAAACTCGAGTTACGATCAAAACACCGAAGCACTGTCATGCTGTCCAGAAACTCGACGAGAAAGACTTGACAAAAACAAGTCGGACGAACAAGGCACCAAAGCTACCCTAAACTTCGAAGGTTATTGATCAAAACTCAAGAGAAGCAGCCACAAGTCGTGCTCTCCACGAGCCATGGCCTCCCTTGCTTATATAACCAGCCTAAGGCCAACCCAATTCAAACTATAACTCCTACTCCTACTTGGATTCAAACTGTAACTTTCCAATACTGCTTAAGACTCTTCTATACACAGATAGAAGCAATCTTAAGACTTCCAAACACCTTACGAACGTTCCAAACATTCCTAAAACAACTCAACTTTGTGTCCCACATGAAATCCTATCATAACCAACTCAAATCATTCCATATTTGAGCCATAACCAACTCAACCGCAGCCTGAGTCCATAATCCAGCCGGTTGGACCTTTCCTACCAATTCTTTACGTCCACATCTCTTCACCACGCCTTGGAACCATGTTTCCACGTGCATGCACTCCTTGCACACGTGCGAACACCTTACAACGACGTCCACGGTACCTTTATATGCATTGTTCTTGATCCAAACATGCGGCGCGACCTCCCGATCAACTCAACCACAATTCCTCCCAAACTTGGTTGTTGAACCTCATCTTCTCCCTAAGACTAGTTCAATGGATCACGTCACCAGCCATATCTTGAACTCAAGCAACAACTGCACATGAATAAACAACCAATACTTTCGAGCACAAGTCCGCGACTTGACTAACTTTAGTACCGAAAACCACAACACCTTACGTGAACACCTCACATAAGCATGTTGCAAACCATAGAAAAATGTTAACCACCATAAACAGCCATAACACTTCAAAAACTTAGTAAAACAATACTAAGCAAACTTTCCATAGATGTAAAACAAGTTCAAAACATTTGCACAGTAAAAACAAAATCATTGCGATTTAGCTCCGGACCTTGCCAACTCTAACCGGACCTTGAGCCGGAGCTTACCAAAGCTAGCAGAACCTAGCAACGGAACTTACCAAAGCTAGTCGGACCTACCGCTAGAGCTAACCAAACACATGTCGGACCTAGCCATAGCAAGTCGGACCTTATGTCAGATCTTGTCAGAGCTTGGACTTAGAGTCGGACCTTGACAAAAAGAGTGTTTTGGCAGAATTCAAAACTGTTATCATCATAGCCAATGTATTCAGCACACATAGGTCTCACAGGACGATAGGACCGGTTCAACATTTGGCTGACGGATGAAAGGTGGTTGCGTACGATGTCCGTGATGGTTTCTGTAGGCAACATCGAGTACGGGCGTATGTGACGGGTTGTTCGGGTAACCCTGCAGGTGTAAATCGACTATAATCGCTGTCCCTCACAGTCAGTGGGTACCACTTGTTCACTGTACCGTGACGTAGAAAGAAAAGGTTAGATACATGTTAAAATTTTGCTGATTTGAAGGATGGACCTTCATTGCTAGTGAAGTGCTGTAGTTTAGAGCTAATTAAAGTTCTTATCAACCTTGGGCAAAGCAATTTGAGAGAAATGCATTTCTTGTTTTGATTGCGGCTCTCTTATTTTCCTTAGCGTGAGGTTCTCCACAACTTGCTGCTAAAACTTGAAAGTAAGGTTCAACTACTTAGGTGAGTCCTTTACAACTTATTTTTTCATTTACACTGTAATCCATTATGTAGAAGTTTCGTGTATAGGAAAGACGGGTCAGACTTTCTGAGCCATCGTACTCACTGCCTGTGGTTGAAGCTTTTGCAGGGTGTTAAGAGGAGGAGACTCCCGACGAGGAGACGCAACCCCAAGAGGGAAACCCCGTCGAGTGGGAGTCGTGCACGCTGCCGTGTTAGTGTGCGTGTGTGCTAGCGGGGACACGTTCACCGGCTGAACATGAACTCGGTGCGTAGTCTACGCCTGTGAGTGTAGACTGAACATATTTTGTTGTAAAAATGTTCATAAACTCTTTTATGCAATAAAACTTTGCTTCCTCTTTGTATCTTTTTATTACGTTATCCGGTGTTGTGCAACGCAGCACCCCTCAGCTTCATCCTGGCTCGACGAGGCCGTGAGGCCCTCGCAAGAAAGTGGCCGTGGCACTCTGTCCACGGTGACCCGAGATGAATTCCACCGTGTGCACCTCGGTTATTGGCGCCTACCTTCGAATCGTGATCAACACGAGCTAGAAACTTTGTAGTTGTGGTGGTAGCACGGGAGAACACGAGTGGGCGATGCTTTTTTCTGTAGAAAGCTCGAGCAACCGAGCTAAGTCGGCTGTAGTAATCGGGAGACCGAAAGCGGCGGCTGTGTTCTTCTCGGGAGAAAGCAGAGAACGTGCACGAGTGAGAGAAAGTGAAGGAGTTTTGTTTCACTCGATGTGTGGTGATCAGACGGAGCAAAAGATCATGCCAGCAGCAACAGGAGGTGGCACCAGAGATCATCAGGCGAGGTCGGCTTCCGGGAGCTGTCGCATGCGTGTGCACCCGAGAGGAAAACAGAGGTGGTTTCCCTGTGGTGTGGCTGACAAATGGGGTTCACCCCCCTTCATTTGATTTTTCTCCGCTATGCTTTGAGATTCCCACACAAGCGTTATCCGGTTCTCACCAAATTTAAAGGGTAGGCCAAACCAAATGTGTAGATCTCAAACATGAACTTGGATTTTGAAATTGAGTTGGTTTGGTTCAGTTTTCAAATTCAAATTTGAAATTGAACTCTCCCTCACTTATTCATTGGAATAAATAGTATATGAAACCTAAACTTCTCCAAATTCGAAACATAGGCTCTTGAATATATGAGGAATGCATCGGTGATCTCACGTAGAGGCCGCTGGACAAACTGAACATGAATCCTTTGACAAGATTCATAATGGTGTTCAAATTTTTCCCTCAATCCTCTACATATTGAGTATGTGCACATGAGTACTATTTTAGGGAGTAAAGACTTTTCCCTAGGTTAACATGTGTTGAGCATGGGCTAGAGAAAAGTTTTATTCCCTCACATGTCCATTTGTGTGTTCGTAATTTTATGTGACACAAATATAGCCTTTCTTCGCCTTAACTTTGTTTTACAAGTTGAAATCAAACTTTATAAAAGTCAGGGCTGTTACATGACATGAGATGCCATCGCCGGAATAGCCGGATCACTTTGCAAAATTTGTGCTACACAAAACACAACTCATCACCTAGCTTAGATAACTAATTCGAGACATCCGTGCGAGTCTATAGGATCAGAAACGTTTGGTAACCATCGGGTATAGCAACTGTACTTCGAGTTTTGCTAGTATTTCCGATTTCCGACCTAGGGCGCACGGTGACATACTAGTTGGAGCCGTTTCCGAGCTCATTTGAGTTCATGACGACCTTCCCTAGGATGCACTGATGCTCTACGACCTTTTGTTCAATCATTTGGGTGCTATGAAGCCCGGCCGACACGGCCGAAGTTCTTCCGAAGCCGCCGCTCGATGCCGGCCAACAGCAGGTTTATGAGCCAAAGTTTGAGGATTGTTGTACCCAACTACTGACCTACGAGTTGTTACATGAGTAGCACTAAAAACAGTAGGTCCGGAGGCAAACTTTGTATGTTTTTGACTCATTACAGCAGGTTGCATGTTCCTAACATTCGGTTCAGCACACGCAACAGGTTTTGCACAGTTGTTATGTGATCTAGCAATCATTCTTTCCTTTTTCTGTTGCTTAGCTAGTCCATATAAAAAATCTATGACATGACCATCTCTACCGCTGTAGGTACAATTAATTTAACTTTATGTTCATGTCTAGATGAGCAGACAACATGTTTATTTGAAACCGAATGAGACAACACTCCTGCAGATTTAAAAACCACTTCTTTTTGTTTAGGAACTATTTTAATCAATCCACTTCCTAATGACTTTACAATTTAGGTGGATATGCTTTAGCATGAGCATGGGAATCAAAACCTAAACCAGTTTCATCATTGCAAGATTTAAAAGAATTCAACAGCAAGTTCAGAATTTATTCCCATTATAAAACCGCTCTAGTGTCCTATTCATGTCATCAAGATTCTTAGACAAGTCTAGACAGTTTTGACATGAAATTTTTCTTTTTAGTTTGCAATTGGAACAATACTTAACTTTATGAGAACGTAAAGCATTGTTCAATATAGAAATTTCATTCATAGCATCTTGTAGTTTCTTATTAAGATCATCACAAGTAGACCAATGCAAATCAATTGTAGAACAACAAGCATCTTTCATGTTTTTATCATTAAGTGCAGCAAGTTCTCTGTTCTTTTCAATCTCTAACTCAAGTTTATCAAGTGTGGAGGCATGTGCACTTCTTAGAGAGGATAATTGTTCATATAATAAATCACATGAGGAACAAGAATCATCACTAGGTATGAAAGATTTCAAACGATTAATTTCAGATTCTAGTGACTCAATTTTAACAGCATTGTCCATAAGTTTTTTGTACTTTTTCTTAACTATAACAGTGGCACGAGAAATAGTATCACACATTTCTTTGCAAGTAGGATTCCTCTTCTTTGTAGCTGTTGTATTCTGCCTCCTCCATACTTGAACTTGACTTGCGCGCCATGAAGCATAATTTTGCCAAATCATCTTCAGCACTTCCGATGTTCACATCGCTCGAGCCAAGTTCTTGAAGTGCAGAGATAAAACTATTTACCAATTGGCATCCTATAAAACCCTTCTTCTTTTTCTTATAGTTTGTAGAGGAGTGCTTCGTCCTAGTTTGCTTTTCATCACGGGAAGTAGGACCTGAAAGGTTAGGGCAATCCGTATGAAAATGTCCTTTCTTACCACATTCGAAGCATCGTTGCGGTCTGGCACTTTTTCTCCTTCTAGTTCTCACATTTTGCAATGCTTTTGAGAACCGAGTAGAGGTGAGTGCAAGTTCTTCCTCTGGAAACCCTTCAATCTGTTCAAGGGTTAGAGAGGACAGCAAAGAAAGTGTACCACAAGATGAAGATTGACTAGAGCTAGGCATGTCACGTTGTGAAACAAATGCAAGTGACTTGTTGGGGTTCTTACATGATATTATGTCAATTTCATGAGTTTTTAACTTAGAATATAGCACATCTAATGTAAGTGTACTCATGACAGAGGATTCACGAATAGATGTAACTTTCATCTCCCAAATTGACATGTCTAATGCACTTAGTAATTGCCTAGCATTTTCAGCATCTAAAAAATTAACGTTGACACTACGCAAGTTGCTGAGAATTTTATTGAAGCGAGCAAAGAGGTCATCGATTGACTCACCGGGTTGCATCTCGAACAGCATGTATTCTTTCTTGAACATATCTTGTCTTACGTCCTTGATCGCGTTGGATCCTTCGTGGTAGTCACAAAGTGCTTTCCACACATCGTATGCCGATCGGAGGTGTGCAACACGGTCGAACTCACTTTGGGTTAGTCCTTGTATGATCAAGTTTCGTGCTTTGTTGTAGTTGTCGAGATCTCTAATGTTCATAGCCATGACTTTATCGTTTGGCAGCACGTCATAAGGCTTGTACACCTTTTCCCATATTGTGAAGCCTTGCGCCTAGACGAAAGCCTCCATACGTGCCTTCCAAACCAGAAAACCAATGCCACTGAACTCACAAGATTAGTCAAAACACGTGCAAATCACAAAGATTAGAGCACTGTGGCTCTGATACTAATTGTAGGATCGAAGAGCACGTGAAAATCTACCAGACGGGGGGTGAATGGTAGATTTAAACTTTTTAGCGGAAGCAACAAAAACGCCCTCCGCAAAAAATCGATCTGTTAAAGAAACCGTGTATGCGACTGATCTAAATGTGTTCATGTAAAGGTCCCAAATATATGAATACAAAGAAACTTGAGTTTGCACAAACATTGGTATCATATGTATGAAAAATGGGACTGGTTTAAACTTTTTCACACATGCGATAATACATGAGAGTTCTTTCTAAACAAACTTAGGGTTACTTACATGCTTGGACCCTAGGTGGACTAAACCCATAGATTTGAAGTCTCAGGTGCATTGGAAGGGTTTTAAAATCAGATATTGAACTAGATGTTCAACTCAAATGAGGGAGAACACAATGGTAATTCAAACTGTTGTGTTCAAACTCTTGTTTGCAGCAGCTAACACAAGAATCAGATTCCATATTTTGATTCCTTAGGTCCAAATTAGTGGGTAGGAAATATTTCATTAATTTTTGAAAGGGTTTGCTATCCATTTTCCAAAAAAGGACTTAAATGTGCAAAGAATTCAAATACACATTTGAATTTGGATGAAATCTGACCAACTCTCCAGATGCAGCTCAAATTTCAACTCCAAACATTTGAATTTGTCAGTTGCCAAATATTGGAGATCTTTTGAGGGATAAGAGGGAGCTGTGGTGGGACCCACAAGTCATTGAGGGAGATAAATTGCAAAAGATCTTCATTTTCAGTGCAGAGTCTTTGTTTCTCCTCTCTCCCTCGGGAAAAGCCGAAGCTTCACTTCTCGACACCGAGCCACGCCGAGAACCAACTCTTCTCTGCCGTGTACATGCGCTGGCTAGCTGCTTCCCCCCCCCCCCCCCCCTTCTTATCACCTCAGCCCGTGCTTCTTTTGCTGACAACACCCAGAACCGGCTCAGCTTCATTGCTCCATGCGCTGGAACCTCACAGCAGCTGCCGCCATCCCGTTGTTCGTTCGAGCGCACAAAAGCTCGCGTGAAAACCTCAGTTGGGCAGCAAAACCGAATCACCGCAACAACCACAGCCTCCTCGGACCACAAACGAGAGAGCTCGGCCTTAACAGCACCGTGCTCACCGAGTTTCCACGGAGGCCGAAACGCAACTGAACGGAGGTCACACGTGGACAGCTTTGCAGAGAGCTTCTCATGCCCGAGAAAGAGCATCCTCAGACGCGCTAGGACCCTGTGGTGCTCATGTACGAAGCTCAAGCCATGACATGAACTACCGAGCGCGAATTCGAGAAAATTTCTCCGGCAGGCACAAACCGACCTTGCGGCACGGTAACTTTAAACCGACCTCTATTCTCGTTCTAAGGTCACCAAACCTTGCACATGGGACCGCAAGTAGTCGGCGATCATTTGCTCTTCACAACCCTAGCTGGGAAACACACGTAGACCGCACAAAATCTAGGTTTTCCGAGCTCAAAAGTGGAGGAGGTCTCTGGTGCACGGTGAGACACCATTAGCCGCCAGTTCCGAGCAGTTTTGAGGTTAGGTCGAGCATCCTCGTGGTTCACTGGTGTTGTAGCACTGTTTCACCAAGCTTTTGGCGGGCTAGGATGGCTGGCCAACGCTACCGAAGGTGAGCCGTGCTGCCGCACCGTCACCGCCTGGGTTACAGCCACCGCCGGTAGGGGAAAGTTGTTCCATCGTGTTCAGCGTGTGGTTTTAGGCCCTACCGGCGGGGGAGAGCTCGGGAGATGGCCGGACATCGGAGTTCAGTGCCCCTCCAGCGAGCCCGGCGGCGCGCGGGCGCGGGAGTCCGGAGGTAGACGACGATGTGGTCGGGCTCGCACGTCAGCTGCTCAGTGAATAGGGTGTGGGATTTTCTGTTGCACGGGATCGGTTTGTGACAACGTGGGAGAGACCCTGTGGCCCCGTGTGGTTTAACCGAGGAGGTGACACGTGGTAGCCGGACCCACTGTCAGAGATTTGAACTTTTCCCGGTTAAATTGAATTCCAGAATTTCCCCAAACTTTAGAACCTCATAACTTTTGCTAGGAAGCTCAAATTTAGTGATTCAATTTGGGTTGGATTCAGGTTAGTAAACTCTATCCAAATATGCCACCCAATTTGTATGAAAGTCATTATTTAATTCTGGAAAGTTCTTTAAAGATTTTCAGCAAAAGAATTTTAGAGGGAGTATGGTTCATCCAAAAATCTTAAAATTTTGCCAGAATATTATTTACGATGTTAGTGAACTCCTGTAAAAATGTCAGCTAATTTGGAGTTTATTTGATTAGGGGAATTCAGATTTGAAATTGCTGGGTTCAATTGGACACAGAAACATTTTCAGAGAATTTCCAAAACAAGGAAATTCAGATCTGGGTAATACTTAGCTCCAAAAATCCTAGGAAAATTCATGAAGGTCCTATGAACTATAATTGAAATTTTAGTTCACTAAGTTTGGCATGAACATGTGAGTTACTTCAGAATTAATTCTTTTTTTCTTAATTTCTTAGAGAAATGTTCTGAACAAACTACTCAATGAAAAGTGCTAATTTTTGGTCCAGATTATTTTCTTGTGACAAGGAACTCACACGAAAATTTCAGCTCCATTGGAGCTCTAGATCACCCCTGTTCGGTTTAACCTTTTAAAGTGATCAACATAGAAGAGGGGGAAGACACTTAGCACTCAATCATGTTGCATAAACCCAAACCCAAACCCGTAACACCAGTGTCATTTTAAATTCTTAAACAGAGTTCCAGTTTTTAAATTTGCCATTAGAACTTGTTAACAAAATCTTTACAATTAAATCCATATGCATATTCATTACGTGTAGCATCTACATGAAGAATTTGAAGCAATTAGAGTGGAGATCAAAGAAGGAGGGAAGCGAGTGATCAAGCCTCAAGTGGTCTTCACTAACTGACCCTTATATATAAGTTCCCTGCAAAACAAAGCCAACCCCGGTTTGCATCAAAATTTACAAGTTTTTATTTGTATTCACTTTATATTGTCTAGCATTTTATTTATTGCATTAAGTCTAGATGGTATGAAACTCCAAATGCATGACCCAGAAAACCCTAGAGTATAATGTAGAGTAGGTTATCAATTGATTATAACTGCTGGTCTCAAGTTAACAAAAGTGGATTCAAAGAGTCATAACTCGAGTAGGCAGTTCCTACTCGTGAACCGGGATTAAGGGGGATCAATCGGAAGAGTTGGGAATTGATCCTCATAGTTGGGAATGGAGACCGGGCAGTGGATGGAAGGCTCAAGGACGTGGTCCTGTGAACCTAGTCTATGTCTGAGTCGATTAAGGCCCATTCTCATATGCGGCCCCCTGGACAAGTTTGAGATGTGTACTGGATGCATACTGGCTACATGGGACCCTGGAAACCGATGTAACATGTTAACCTGGGTGTCGAGGCAATCCCCACCGTCTTATGCAGATGCTGAAAGGATAGAGAAGTCGGCTCTACGAGGGTTTGCCATAGTTAGACTGCTGAAAGGATAGAGAAGTCGGCTCTACGAGGGTTCACTGTAGTGAGTCTTAATCCAAGTCGGTGGGACCGGTTTGGCATTTGGGTGTCGTGTGAAAGGTTGCCACATACGGCGTTGAGGGGATCGGTTGATCACCGGTCTCAGACGGGCGTATGTGTTGTGTAAGCCGGGTGTTTTTGATTGCAATCACCGTCGCTCGCGGTAGTGAGCATACTTGTACACTGAGTCGTGACGTAATAATAAACTGGGAAAAATTTAATATGCTTCATGAGAATCCTCATAATGGAGATGAGGAATGATCAACACTTTCACTAAATTTATTTTCCACCTTGGGCTAGTAGCGTCGAGGCAAAGCGTTTCTTGTTTGACTGTGGAGTCTCGACGTTGATGGCGCAAGGTCTGTATGGGTCTAGGGTACCTCACTAAAGTTACTTTCACCTCAGGCAAGTGACATCGAGATGAAGCATTTCTTGTTTGATTGTGGAATCTTGATGTAAATTGTGCGAGGGCTATAAAAGTTTGCTTAAAACTTGAAGTAAGGACTCTCCTTTAGCTCAAGTTCATCTTTTGTACAAACTTCTATATTCAGCCCTCTATTTTCAGCATGTAGAGTTTCATGACTAGGGTGACGGTTAAGTCTTGCTGAGCTTCATGCTCACGGATTCTGCATGAGTTGTTTTGCAGGTAACAACACTACGCTGATATGTACGGTTGTCTGATGATACTCGGAACTCTCCGAGTGACGAACTAATGGCAACCCCTGCCGCTGCTATTGTGATCTTGTTGCTAGTGAGAAGAGTCTGCGGGCTGTACATCTTCTTTGTTGCTTAGCATAGATATGTGACGTGAGTTGTATTAGTATTCTGCTGTAGATTATTTTGAGAAGTATTTGTAAAAGTTTACACTTTGTAAGCTTCCACTTGATTTATGTAAAATGATGCTTTATTATGTGTGCTGTTGGGTGCCGCATCGCACGACACCACCCAATGCGATTCCCAGGCGAGCGGCACGGCCCCGTGATCGGGTCCGGGCCCTCACAGTTCAACCATGACAAAAGTGGTATATATTATAGAGAAACAAGTTATGAAGACACGACAACAAGAATCAAACGAGGGTCAATCTGTTCTACTCGAGTAAAAACCAGATCGGCAACACTGCAAAGAAACTTGTGTAGTTCAAAAACTACAAATCCAATGACCTTTAAATGTTCACATATGATACATAATCAACAAGTTGTGAAGACAACCCAAAAAGAATCACGTAAATTGGATCTATAAAACTCGGGTTACGATCAAAACACCGAAGCACTGTCATGCTGTCCAGAAACTCGACGAGAAAGACTTGACAAAAACAAGTCGGACGAACAAGGCACCAAAGCTACCCTAAACTTCGAAGGTTATTGATCAAAACTCAAGAGAAGCAGCCACAAGTCGTGCTCTCCACGAGCCTTGGCCTCCCTTGCTTATATAACCAGCCTAAGGCCAACCCAATTCAAACTAGAACTCCTACTCCTACTTGGATTCAAACTGTAACTTTCCAATACTGCTTAAGACTCTTCTATACGCAGATAGAAGAAATCTTAAGACTTCCAAACACCTTAGGAACGTTCCAAACATTCCTAAAACAACTCAACTTTGTGTCCCACATGAAATCCTATCATAACCAACTCAAATCTTTCCATATTTGAGCCATAACCAACTCAGCCGCAGCCTGAGTCCATAATCCAGCCGGTTGGACCTTTCCTACCAATTCTTTACGTCCACATCTCTTCATCACGCCTTGGAACCATGTTTCCACGTGCATGCACTCCTTGCACACGTGCGAACACCTTACAACGACGTCCACGGTACCTTCATATGCATTGTTCTTGATCCAAACATGCGGCGCGACCTCCCGATCAACTCAACCACAATTCCTCCCGAACTTGGTTGTTGAACCTCATCTTCTCCCTAAGACTAGTTCAATGGATCCCGTCACCAGCCATATCTTGAACTCAAGCAACAACTGCACATGAATAAACAACCAATACTTTCAAGCACAAGTCCGCGACTTGACTCACTTTAGTACCGAAAACCACAACACCTTACATGAACACCTCACATAAGCATGTTGCAAACCATAGCAAAATGTTAACCACCATAAACAGCCATAACACTTCAAAAACTTAGTAAAAGAATACTAAGCAAACTTTCCATAGATGTAAAGCAAGTTTGAAACATTTGCACAGTAAAAACAGAATCATTGCGATTTAGCTCCGGACCTTGCCAACGCTAACCGGACCTTGAGCCGGAGCTTACCAAAGCTAGCAGAACCTAGCAACGGAACTTACCAAAGCTAGTCGGACCTACCGCTAGAGCTAACCAAACACATGTCGGACCTAGCCATAGCAAGTCGGACCTTATGTCAGATCTTGTCAGAGCTTGGACTTAGAGTCGAACCTTGACAAAAAGAGTGTTTTGGCAGAATTCAAAACTGTTATCATCATAGCCAATGTATTCAGCACACATAGGTCTCACAGGACGATAGGACCGGTTCAACATTTGGCTGACGGATGAAAGGTGGTTGCGTACGATGTCCGTGATGGTTTCTGTAGGCAACATCGAGTACGGGCGTATGTGACGGGTTGTTCGGGTAACCCTGCAGGTGTAAATCGACTATAATCGCTGTCCCTCACAGTCAGTGGGTACCACTTGTTCACTGTACCGTGACGTAGAAAGAAAAGGTTAGATACATGTTAAAATTTTGCTGATTTGAAGGATGGACCTTCATTGCTAGTGAAGTGCTGTAGTTTAGAGCTAATTAAAGTTCTTATCAACCTTGGGCAAAGCAATTTGAGAGAAATGCATTTCTTATTTTGATTGCGGCTCTCTTATGTTCCTTAGCGTGAGGTTCTCCACAACTTGCTGCTAAAACTTGAAAGTAAGGTTCAACTACTTAGGTGAGTCCTTTGCAACTTATTTTCCTATTTACCCTGTAATCCATTATGTAGAAGTTTCGTGTATAGGAAAGACGGGTCAGACTTTCTGAGCCATCGTACTCACTGCTTGTGGTTGAAGCTTTTGCAGGGTGTTAAGAGGAGGAGACTCCCGAGGAGGAGACGCAACCCCAAGAGGGAAACCCTGTCGAGTGGGAGTCGTGCACGCTGCCGTGTTAGTGTGCGTGTGTGCTAGCGGGGACACGTTCACGGGCTGAACATGAACTCGGTGCGTAGTCTACGCCTGTGAGTGTAGACTGAACATATTTTGTTGTAAAAATGTTCATAAACTCTTTTATGCAATAAAACTTTGCTTCCTCTTTGTATCTTTTTATTACGTTATCCGGTGTTGTGCAACGCAGCACCCCTCAGCGTTATCCTGGCTCGACGAGGCCGTGAGGCCCTCGCAAGAAAGTGGCCGTGGCCCTCTGTCCACGGTGACCCGAGATGAATTCCACCGTGTGCACCTCGGTTATTGGCGCCTACCTTCGAATCGTGATCAACACGAGCTAGAAACTTTGTAGTTGTGGTGGTAGCACGGGAGAACATGAGTGGGCGATGCTTTTTGCTGTAGAAAGCTCGAGCAACCGAGCTAAGTCGGCTGTAGTAATCGGGAGACCGAAAGCGGCGGCTGTGTTCTTCTCGGGAGAAAGCAGAGAACGTGCACGAGTGAGAGAATGTGAAGGAGTTTTGTTTCACTCGATGTGTGGTGATCAGACGGAGCAAAAGATCATGCCAGCAGCAACAGGAGGTGGCACCAGAGATCATCAGGCGAGGTCGGCTTCCGGGAGCTGTCGCATGCGTGTGCACCCGAGAGGAAAACAGAGGTGGTTTCCCTGTGGTGTGGCTGACAAATGGGGTTCACCCCCCTTCATTTGATTTTTCTCCGCTATGCTTTGAGATTTCCACACAAGCGTTATCCGGTTCTCACCAAATTTAAAGGGTAGGCCAAACCAAATGTGTAGATCTCAAACATGAACTTGGATTTTGAAATTGAGTTGGTTTGGTTCAGTTTTCAAATTCAAATTTGAAATTGAACTCTCCCTCACTTATTCATTGGAATAAATAGTATATGAAACCTAAACTTCTCCAAATTCGAAACATAGGCTCTTGAATATATGAGGAATGCATCGGTGATCTCACGTAGAGGCCGCTGGACAAACTGAACATGAATCCTTTGACAAGATTCATAATGGTGTTCAAATTTTTCCCTCAATCCTCTACATATTGAGTATGTGCACATGAGTACTATTTTAGGGAGTAAAGACTTTTCCCTAGGTTAACATGTGTTGAGCATGGGCTAGAGAAAAGTTTTATTCCCTCACATGTCCATTTGTGTGTTCGTAATTTTATGTGACACAAATATAGCCTTTCTTCGCCTTAACTTTGTTTTACAAGTTGAAATCAAACTTTATAAAAGTCAGGGCTGTTACATGACATGAGATGCCATCGCCGGAATAGCCGGATCACTTTGCAAAATTTGTGCTACACAAAACACAACTCATCACCTAGCTTAGAGAACTAATTCGAGACATCCGTGCGAGTCTATAGGATCAGAAACGTTTGGTAACCATCGGGTATAGCAACTGTACTTCGAGTTTTGCTAGTATTTCCGATTTCCGACCTAGGGCGCACGGTGACATACTAGTTGGAGCCATTTCCGAGCTTATTTGAGTTCATGACGATCTTCCCTAGGATGCACTGATGCTCTGCGACCTTTTGCTCAATCATTTGGGTGCTATGAAGCCCGGCCGACACGGCCGAAGTTCTTCCGAAGCCGCCGCTCGACGCCGGCCAACAGCAGGTTTATGAGCCAAAGTTTGAGGATTGTTGTACCCAACTACTGACCTACGAGTTGTTACATGAGTAGCACTAAAAACAGTAGGTCCGGAGGCAAACTTTGTATGTTTTTGACTCATTACAGCAGGTTGCATGTTCCTAACATTCGGTTCAGCACACGCAACAGGTTTTGCACAGTTGTTATGTGATCTAGCAATCATTCTTTCCTTTTTCTGTTGCTTAGCTAGTCCATATAAAAAATATATGACATGACCATCTCTACCGCTGTAGGTACAATTAATTTAACTTTATGTTCATGTCTAGATGAGCAGACAACATGTTTATTTGAAACCGAATGAGACAACACTCCTGCAGATTTAAAAACCACTTCTTTTTGTTTAGGAACTATTTTAATCAATCCACTTCCTAATGACTTTACAATTTAGGTCGATATGCTTTAGCATGAGCATGGGAATCAAAACCTAAACCAGTTTCATCATTGCAAGATTTAGAAGAATTCAACAGCAAGTTCAGAATTTATTCCCATTATAAAACCGCTCTAGTGTCCTATTCATGTCATCAAGATTCTTAGACAAGTCTAGACAGTTTTGACATGAAATTTTTCTTTTTAGTTTGCAATTGGAACAATACTTAACTTTATGAGAACGTAAAGCATTGTTCAATATAGACATTTCATTCATAGCATCTTGTAGTTTCTTATTAAGATCATCACAAGTAGACCAATGCAAATCAATTGTAGAACAACAAGCATCTTTCATGTTTTTATCATTAAGTGCAGCAAGCTCTCTGTTCTTTTCAATCTCTAACTCAAGTTTATCAAGTGTGGAGGCATGTGCACTTCTTAGAGAGGATAATTGTTCATATAATAAATCACATGAGGAACAAGAATCATCACAAGATATGAAAGATTTCAAACGATTAATTTCAGATTCTAGTGACTCAATTTTAACAGCATTGTCCCTAAGTTTTTTGTACTTTTTCTTAACTATAACAGTGGCACGAGAAATAGTATCACACATTTCTTTGCAAGTAGGATTCCTCTTCTTTGTAGCTGTTGTATTCTGCCTCCTCCATACTTGAACTTGACTTGCCCGCCATGAAGCATAATTTTGCCAAATCATCTTCAGCACTTCCGATGTTCACATCGCTCGAGCCAAGTTCTTGAAGTGCAGAGATAAAACTATTTACCAATTGGCATCCTATAAAACCCTTCTTCTTTTTCTTATAGTTTGTAGAGGAGTGCTTCGTCCTAGTTTGCTTTTCATCACGGGAAGTAGGACCTGAAAGGTTAGGGCAATCCGTATGAAAATGTCCTTTCTTACCACATTCGAAGCATCGTTGTGGTCTGGCACTTTTTCTCCTTCTAGTTCTCACATTTTGCAATGCTTTTGAGAACCGAGTAGAGGTGAGTGCAAGTTCTTCCTCTGGAAACCCTTCAATCTGTTCAAGGGTTAGAGAGGACAGCAAAGAAAGTGTACCACAAGATGAAGATTGACTAGAGCTAGGCATGTCACGTTGTGAAACAAATGCAAGTGACTTGTTGGGGTTCTTACATGATATTATGTCAATTTCATGAGTTTTTAACTTAGAATATAGCACATCTAATGTAAGTGTACTCATGACAGAGGATTCACGAATAGATGTAACTTTCATCTCCCAAATTTACATGTCTAATGCACTTAGTAATTGCCTAGCATTTTCAGCATCTAAAAAATTAACGTTGACACTACGCAAGTTGCTGAGAATTTTATTGAACGAGCAAAGAGGTCATCGATTGACTCACCGGGTTGCATCTCGAACAGCATGTATTCTTTCTTGAACATATCTTGTCTTACGTCCTTGATCGCGTTGGATCCTTCGTGGTAGTCACAAAGTGCTTTCCACACATCGTATGCCGATCGGAGGTGCGCAACACGGTCGAACTCACTTTGGGTTAGTCCTTGTATGATCAAGTTTCGTGCTTTGTTGTAGTTGTCGAGATCTCTAATGTTCATAGCCGTGACTTTATCGTTTGGCAGCTCGTCATAAGGCTTGTACACCTTTTCCCATATTGTGAAGCCTTGCGCCTGGACGAAAGCCTCCATACGTGCCTTCCAAACCAGAAAACCAATGCCACTGAACACACAAGATTAGTCAAAACACGTGCAAATTACAAAGATTAGAGCACCGTGGCTCTGATACTAATTGTAGGATCGAAGAGCACGTGAAAATCTACCAGACGGGGGGTGAATGGTAGATTTAAACTTTTTAGCGGAAGCAACAAAAACGCCCTCGGCAAAAAATCGATCTGTTAAAGAAACTGTGTATGCGACTGATCTAAATGTGTTCATGTAAAGGTCCCAAATATATGAATACAAAGAAACTTGAGTTTGCACAAACATTGGTATCATATGTATGAAAAATGGGACTGGTTTAAACTTTTTCACACATGCGATAATAGATGAGAGTTCTTTCTAAACAAACTTAGGGTTACTTACATGCTTGGACCCTAGGTGGACTAAACCCACAGATTTGAAGTCTCAGGTGCATTGGAAGGGTTTTAAAATCAGATTTTGAACTAAATGTTCAACTCAAATGAGGGGGCACACAATGGTAATTCAAACTGTTGTGTTCAAACTCTTGTTTGCAGCAGCTAACACAAGAATCAGATTCCATATTTTGATTCCTTAGGTCCAAATTAGTGGGTAGGAAATATTTCATTAATTTTTGAAAGGGTTTGCTATCCATTTTCCAAAAAAGGACTTAAATGTGCAAAGAATTCAAATACACATTTGAATTTGGATGAAATCTGACCAACTCTCCAGATGCAGCTCAAATTTCAACTCCAAACATTTGAATTTGTCAGTTGCCAAATATTGGAGATCTTTTGAGGGATAAGAGGGAGCTGTGGTGGGACCCACAAGTCATTGAGGGAGATAAATTGCAAAAGATCTTCATTTTCAGTGCAGAGTCTTTGTTTCTCCTCTCTCCCTCGGGAAAAGCCGAAGCTTCACTTCTCGACACCGAGCCACGCCGAGAACCAACTCTTCTCTGCCGTGTACATGCGCTGGCTAGCTGCTTCCCCCCCCCCCCCTTCTTATCACCTCAGCCCGTGCTTCTTTTGCTGACAACACCCAGAACCGGCTCAGCTTCATTGGTCCATGCGCTGGAACCTCACAGCAGCTGCCGCCATCCCGTTGTTCGTTCGAGCGCACAAAAGCTCGCGTGAAAACCTCAGTTGGGCAGCAAAACCGAATCACCGCAACAACCACAGCCTCCTCGGACCACAAACGAGAGAGCTCGGCCTTAACAGCACCGTGCTCACCGAGTTTCCACGGAGGCCGAAACGCAACTGAACGGAGGTCACACGTGGACAGCTTTGCAGAGAGCTTCTCATGCCCGAGAAAGAGCATCCTCGGACGCGCTAGGACCCTGTGGTGCTCATGTCCGAAGCTCAAGCCATGACATGAACTACCGAGCGCGAATTCGAGAAAATTTCTCCGGCAGGCACAAACCGACCTTGCGGCACGGTAACTTCAAACCGACCTCTATTCTCGTTCTAAGGTCACCAAACCTTGCACATGGGACCGCAAGTAGTCGGCGATCATTTGCTCTTCACAACCCTAGCTGGGAAACACACGTAGACCGCACAAAATCTAGGTTTTCCGAGCTCAAAAGTGGAGGAGGTCTCTGGTGCACGGTGAGACACCATTAGCCGCCAGTTCCGAGCAGTTTTGAGGTTAGGTCGAGCATCCTCGTGGTTCACTGGTGTTGTAGCGCTGTTTCACCAAGCTTTTGGCGGGCTAGGATGGCTGGCCAACGCTACTGAAGGTGAGCCGAGCTGCCGCACCGTCACCGCCTGGGTTACAGCCACCGCCGGTCGGGGAAAGTTGTTCCATCGTGTTCAGCGTGTGGTTTTAGGCCCTACTGGCGAGGGAGAGCTCGGGAGATGGCCGGACATCGGAGTTCAGTGCCCCTCCAGCGAGCCCAGCGGCGCGCGGGCGCGGGAGTCCGGAGGTAGACGACGATGTGGTCGGGCTCGCACGTCAGCTGCTCAGTGAATAGGGTGTAGGATTTTCTGTTGCACGGGATCGGTTTGTGACAACGTGGGAGAGACCCTGTGGCCCCGTGTGGTTTAACCGAGGAGGTGACACGTGGTAGCCGGACCCACTGTCAGAGATTTGAACTTTTCCCGGTTAAATTGAATTCAAGAATTTCCCCAAACTTTAGAACCTCATAACTTTTGCTAGGAAGCTCAAATTTAGTGATTCAAATTGGGTTGGATTCAGGTTAGTAAACTCTATCCAAATATGCCACCCAATTTGTATGAAAGTCATTATTTAATTCTGGAAAGTTCTTTAAAGATTTTCAGCAAAAGAATTTTAGAGGGAGTATGGTTCATCCAAAAATCTTAAAATTTTGCCAGAATATTATTTACGATGTTAGTGAACTCCTGTAAAAATGTCAGCTAATTTGGAGTTTATTTGATTAGGGGAATTCAGATTTGAAGTTGCTGGGTTCAATTGGACACAGAAACATTTTCAGAGAATTTCCAAAACAAGGAAATTCAGATCTGGGTAATACTTAGCTCCAAAAATCCTAGGAAAATTCATGAAGGTCCTATGAACTATAATTGAAATTTTAGTTCACTAAGTTTGGCATGAACATATGAGTTACTTCAGAATTAATTCTTTTTTTCTTAATTTCTTAGAGAAATGTTCTGAACAAACCACTCAATGAAAAGTGCTAATTTTGGTCCATATAATTTTCTTGTGACAAGGAACTCACACGAAAATTTCAGCTCCATTGGAGCTCTAGATCACCCCTGTTCGGTTTAACCTTTTAAAGTGATCAACATAGAAGAGGGGGAAGACACTTAGCACTCAATCATGTTGCATAAACCCAAACCCAAACCCGTAACACCAGTGTCATTTTAAATTCTTAAACAGAGTTCCAGTTTTTAAACTTGCCATTAGAACTTGTTAACAAAATCTTTACAATTAAATCCATATGCATATTCATTACGTGTAGCATCTACATGAAGAATTTGAAGCAATTAGAGTTGAGATCAAAGAAGGAGGGAAGCGAGTGATCAAGCCTCAAGTGGTCTTCACTAACTAACCCTTATATATAAGTTCCCTGCAAAACAAAGGCAACCCCGGTTTGCATCAAAATTTACAAGTTTTTATTTGTATTCACTTTATATTGTCTAGCATTTTATTTATTGCATTAAGTCTAGATGGTATGAAACTCCAAATGCATGACCCAGAAAACCCTAGAGTATAATGTAGAGTAGGTTATCAATTGATTATAACTGCTGGTCTCAAATTAACAAAAGTGGATTCAAAGAGTCATAACTCGAGTAGGCAGTTCCTACTCGTGAACCGGGATTAAGGGGGATCAATCGGAAGAGTTGGGAATTGATCCTCATAGTTGGGAATGGAGACCGGGCAGTGGATGGAAGGCTCAAGGACGTGGTCCTGTGAACCTAGTCTATGTCTGAGTCGATTAAGGCCCATTCTCATATGCGGCCCCGCTGGACAAGTTTGAGATGTGTACTGGATGCATACTGGCTATATGCTGAAAGGATAGAGAAGTCGGCTCTACGAGGGTTTGCCATAGTTATACTGCTGAAAGGATAGAGAAGTCGGCTCTACGAGGGTTCACTGTAGTGAGTCTTAATCCAAGTCGGTGGGACCGGTTCGGCATTTGGGTGTCGTGTGAAAGGTTGCCACATACGGCGTTGAGGGGATCGGTTGATCACCGGTCTCAGACGGGCGTATGTGTTGTGTAAGCCGGGTGTTTTTGATTGCAATCACCGTCGCTCGCGGTAGTGAGCATACTTGTACACTGAGTCGTGACGTAGTAATAAACTGGGAAAAATTTAATATGCTTCATGAGAATCCTCATAATGGAGATGAGGAATGATCAACACTTTCACTAAATTTATTTTCCACCTTGGGCTAGTAGCGTCGAGGCAAAGCGTTTCTTGTTTGACTGTGGAGTCTCGACGTTGATGGCGCAAGGTCTGTATGGGTCTAGGGTACCTCACTAAAGTTACTTTCACCTCAGGCAAGTGACATCGAGATGAAGCATTTCTTGTTTGATTGTGGAATCTTGATGTAAATTGTGCGAGGGCTATAAAAGTTTGCTTAAAACTTGAAGTAAGGACTCTCCTTTAGCTCAAGTTCATCTTTTGTACAAACTTCTATATTCAGCCCTCTATTTTCAGCATGTAGAGTTTCATGACTAGGGTGACGGTTAAGTCTTGCTGAGCTTCATGCTCACGGATTCTGCATGAGTTGTTTTGCAGGTAACAACACTACGCTGATATGTACGGTTGTCTGATGAGACTCGGAACTCTCCGAGTGACGAACTCATGGCAACCCCTGCCGCTGCTATTGTGATCGTGTTGCTTGTGAGAAGAGTCTGCGGGCTGTACATCTTCTTTGTTGCTTAGCATAGATATGTGACGTGAGTTGTATTAGTATTCTGCTGTAGATTATTTTGAGAAGTATTTGTAAAAGTTTACACTTTGTAAGCTTCCACTTGATTTATGTAAAATGATGCTTTATTATGTGTGCTGTTGGGTGCCGCATCGCACGACACCACCCAATGCGATTCCCAGGCGAGCGGCACGGCCCCGTGATCGGGTCCGGGCCCTCACAGTTCAACCATGACAAAAGTGGTATATATTATAGAGAAACAAGTTATGAAGACACGACAACAAGAATCAAACGAGGGTCAATCTGTTCTACTCGAGTAAAAACCAGATCGGCAACACTGCAAAGAAACTTGTGTAGTTCAAAAACTACAAATCCAATGACCTTTAAATGTTCACAGATGATACATAATCAACAAGTTGTGAAGACAACCCAAAAAGAATCAAGTAAATTGGATCTATAAAACTCGGGTTACGATCAAAACACCGAAGCACTGTCATGCTGTCCAGAAACTCGACGAGAAAGACTTGACAAAAACAAGTCGGACGAACAAGGCACCAAAACTACCCTAAACTTCGAAGGTTATTGATCAAAACTCAAGAGAAGCAGCCACAAGTCGTGCTCTCCACGAGCCTTGGCCTCCCTTGCTTATATAACCAGCATAAGGCCAACCCAATTCAAACTAGAACTCCTACTCCTACTTGGATTCAAACTGTAACTTTCCAATACTGCTTAAGACTCTTCTATACGCAGATAGAAGAAATCTTAAGACTTCCAAACACCTTAGGAACATTCCAAACATTCCTAAAACAACTCAACTTTGTGTCCCACATGAAATCCTATCATAACCAACTCAAATCTTTCCATATTTGAGCCATAACCAACTCAGCCGCAGCCTGAGTCCATAATCCAGCCGGTTGGACCTTTCCTACCAATTCTTTACGTCCACATCTCTTCATCACGCCTTGGAACCATGTTTCCACGTGCATGCACTCCTTGCACACGTGCGAACACCTTACAACGACGTCCACGGTACCTTCATATGCATTGTTCTTGATCCAAACATGCGGCGCGACCTCCCGATCAACTCAACCACAATTCCTCCCGAACTTGGTTGTTGAACCTCATCTTCTCCCTAAGACTAGTTCAATGGATCCCGTCACCAGCCATATCTTGAACTCAAGCAACAACTGCACATGAATAAACAACCAATACTTTCAAGCACAAGTCCGCGACTTGACTCACTTTAGTACCGAAAACCACAACACCTTACGTGAACACCTCACATAAGCATGTTGCAAACCATAGCAAAATGTTAACCACCATAAACAGCCATAACACTTCAAAAACTTAGTAAAAGAATACTAAGCAAACTTTCCATAGATGTAAAGCAAGTTCGAAACATTTGCACAGTAAAAACAGAATCATTGCGATTTAGCTCCGGACCTTGCCAACGCTAACCGGACCTTGAGCCGGAGCTTACCAAAGCTAGCAGAACCTAGCAACGGAACTTACCAAAGCTAGTCGGACCTACCGCTAGAGCTAACCAAACACATGTCGGACCTAGCCATAGCATGTCGGACCTTATGTCAGATCTTGTCAGAGCTTGGACTTAGAGTCGAACCTTGACAAAAAGAGTGTTTTGGCAGAATTCAAAACTGTTATCATCATAGCCAATGTATTCAGCACACATAGGTCTCACAGGACGATAGGACCGGTTCAACATTTGGCTGACGGATGAAAGGTGGTTGCGTACGATGTCCGTGATGGTTTCTGTAGGCAACATCGAGTACGGGCGTATGTGACGGGTTGTTCGGGTAACCCTGCAGGTGTAAATCGACTATAATCGCTGTCCCTCACAGTCAGTGGGTACCACTTGTTCACTGTACCGTGACGTAGAAAGAAAAGGTTAGATACATGTTAAAATTTTGCTGATTTGAAGGATGGACCTTCATTGCTAGTGAAGTGCTGTAGTTTAGAGCTAATTAAAGTTCTTATCAACCTTGGGCAAAGCAATTTGAGAGAAATGCATTTCTTATTTTGATTGCGGCTCTCTTATGTTCCTTAGCGTGAGGTTCTCCACAACTTGCTGCTAAAACTTGAAAGTAAGGTTCAACTACTTAGGTGAGTCCTTTGCAACTTATTTTCCTATTTACCCTGTAATCCATTATGTAGAAGTTTCGTGTATAGGAAAGACGGGTCAGACTTTCTGAGCCATCGTACTCACTGCTTGTGGTTGAAGCTTTTGCAGGGTGTTAAGAGGAGGAGACTCCCGAGGAGGAGACGCAACCCCAAGAGGGAAACCCCGTCGAGTGGGAGTTGTGCAAGCTGCCGTGTTAGTGTGCGTGTGTGCTAGCGGGGACACGTTCACGGGCTGAACATGAACTCGGTGCGTAGTCTACGCCTGTGAGTGTAGACTGAACATATTTTGTCGTAAAAATGTTCATAAACTCTTTTATGCAATAAAACTTTGCTTCCTCTTTGTATCTTTTTATTATGTTATCCGGTGTTGTGCAACGCAGCACGCCTCAGCGTTATCCTGGCTCGACGAGGCCGTGAGGCCCTCGCAAGAAAGTGGCCGTGGCCCTCTGTCCACGGTGACCCGAGATGAATTCCACCGTGTGCACCTCGGTTATTGGCGCCTACCTTCGAATCGTGATCAACACGAGCTAGAAACTTTGTAGTTGTGGTGGTAGCACGGGAGAACACGAGTGGGCGATGCTTTTTGCTGTAGAAAGCTCGAGCAACCGAGCTAAGTCGGCTGTAGTAATCGGGAGACCGAAAGCGGCGGCTGTGTTCTTCTCGGGAGAAAGCAGAGAACGTGCACGAGTGAGAGAATGTGAAGGAGTTTTGTTTCACTCGATGTGTGGTGATCAGACGGAGCAAAAGATCATGCCAGCAGCAACAGGAGGTGGCACCAGAGATCATCAGGCGAGGTCGGCTTCCGGGAGCTGTCGCATGCGTGTGCACCCGAGAGGAAAACAGAGGTGGTTTCCCTGTGGTGTGGCTGACAAATGGGGTTCACCCCCCTTCATTTGATTTTTCTCCGCTATGCTTTGAGATTCCCACACAAGCGTTATCCGGTTCTCACCAAATTTAAAGGGTAGGCTAAACCAAATGTGTAGATCTCAAACATGAACTTGGATTTTGAAATTGAGTTGGTTTGGTTCAGTTTTCAAATTCAAATTTGAAATTGAACTCTCCCTCACTTATTCATTGGAATAAATAGTATATGAAACCTAAACTTCTCCAAATTTGAAACATATGCTCTTGAATATATGAGGAATGCACCGGTGATCTCACATAGAGGCCGCTGGACAAACTGAACATGAATCCTTTGAAAAGATTCATAATGGTGTTCAAATTTTTCCCTCAATCCTCTACATATTGAGTATGTGCACATGAGTACTATTTTAGGGAGTAAAGACTTTTCCCTAGGTTAACATGTGTTGAGCATGGGCTAGAGAAAAGTTTTACTCCCTCACATGTCCATTTGTGTGTTCGTCATTTTATGTGACACAAATATAGCCTTTCTTCGCCTTAACTTTGTTTTATAAGTTGAAATCAAACTTTATAAAAGTCAGGGCTGTTACATGACATGAGATGCCGTCGCCGGAATAGCCGGATCACTTTGCAAAATTTGTGCTACACAAAACACAACTCATCACCTAGCTTAGAGAACTAATTCTAGACATCCGTGCGAGTCTATAGGATCAGAAACGTTTGGTAACCATCGGGTATAGCAACTGTACTTCGAGTTTGCTAGTATTTCCGATTTCCGACCTAGGGCGCACGGTGACATACTAGTTGGAGCCGTTTCCGAGCTCATTTGAGTTCATGACGACCTTCCCTAGGATGCACTGATGCTCTACGACCTTTTGCTCAATCATTTGGGTGCTAGGAAGCCCGGCCGACACGGCCGAAGTTCTTTCGAAGCCGCCGCTCGACGCCGGCCATGTTCCGGTTGTTGTCATGTCGAGCTAAAGCCAGCACTGTGTTCCCTGTGCAGTATTAGGAAGAGGCGGCAAAAATCTTGGAGTTTGGTGTACGGCAGAGCCCCTCCGGCAAGCACTCCGGCGAGGGGGCGGCTTTGCCGATCGCGGGAAGGCGGGAGGTTGAAGCAGCCCCTGGCCCCACGCGTCAGCGAGTCGAAATTTAAAGCGGGGATCTATTACGGCTCCGGATTGTTTGTGGCTGCGCGTGTATAACTCTATGGCCCCATTTGTCAGCCGCTGAGGAGCCGACACGTAGCCCCGGTCCAACGCGCAGCAATTTAAACTTTTTTCCGATTTTCAGTTTCGAGTTCAAACTTCAAACCCACATAACTTTGGCTAGGAAATTCCAAATCGAGTGAACCAAAATTTGTTGGATTCAGCTCTCTGAGTACTTTCTAACAACTCAAGTTTCACTTAATGAAAATCCTTATTTCTTTAGAATTAATTCTTCAAAATTTAAAATGTTTAGAATTTTAACTGGAGGACCCCTTAGTGAAAAATTCTGAAATATTTCCAGGATGTTCATCATAATATCCCTGATCTACCATACAAATTTCAGATCCATTTGAGCTTATTTTATCCACCTAATGGTGTGATTAATAAAACTGTTCCAGAGAAAATGAAAAATGTCCAGAAACATTTTTCCAGATTTTCTCTGAACTTGTTTAGCTCATATCTTTGGCTAGGAATCTTCAAATTAGGTGAAACCAATTCCATTAGAACCCTCCAAAAATATAGTTTCCATAAAGTCATGGCTTGCTCCATGAAAATCCTTAGAACACCCAAAGAGCTCCAATTAAATCCAAATACAAATTTATTTGTGGAGGGCTCAAATGAGCTTTTCTGCAAATGAAATTTGGCCAAGTCTCTGTTTAGGTTTTATCCAAACCACTGTAAAAAAATTAGAGTCATTGGGCCTGTCTAGCAGTACCTATATTATTAGTAATATTAACTCTAAACTCACATGCATTTAAATTGATACATACATGTATTTGTTTCATGTAGTCGCTAAGGTTGAGGAGGAGCCAGAAGTCTTAGACTTCATAACTCCGGAGGAACAGCTATCCTACGACCAACAGCAGCAAGGAAAGCTCTGGTTTGCATTAGCCTTTTATTAAATTTTACTGTTTTGAGAACTTACTTTGAGTACCCACTTCATTTATGCATTAGAGTCTTGTTTGAAACCCAAATGCATAGCCAAGAAAACCCTAGTTTGGGCTTAGGTTTTTAAACCTCGATTAGCTACTGCAATGCTAAGATAGTGTAGGATTCGGTACAAGTCGAGTAGTTGGAACTGCTCGCGAGAATAGGCTAGAGGCACACTACTCGGGTAAAGATAGCAAATGGAACACATGGCAAGAAAAATGAGACCGAGCGGAGAGTAAGGGCAGCAGGACTTTGGGGTCTGGGTGCCATAGCTTTGTTTGTGTCGGTTGAGGAATGAGCCGTGTGCGGGCCTGTTGAACAAGCTAGAATAGTACCAAAGACCTACCGGATATATGGGAACCAGGAAGCCGATGTAATTCGGGTAGCTAGGTGTTGAGGCATTGCTTGTCGTCGAGAGGGTAGGTTGAGAGTTCGAGGTGTAAATCGGCTGGCGGCACTGTGGATGCACGTGCAGAGACCTCTTGCTCAGGATGATAGGACGGGTTCAACATTTGGCTGACGGATGAAAGGTGGTTGCGTACGACGTCCGTGATGGTTTCCGTAGGCAACATCGAGTACGGGCGTACGTGACGGGTTATTCGGGTAAACCTGCAGGTGTAAATCGATTATAATTGCCGTCCCTCGCGGTCAGTGAGTACCACTTGTTCACTGTACCGTGACGTAAAAAGAACAAGCTAGAATCATGTTTAAAAGTTGCTGATTGAAATCTATACCTTGGTTGCTAATGATTGATGTAGTTAAAAGCTAATTAAAGTTCTTTTCATCCTTGGGCAAAGCACATGAGAGAAATGTGTTTCTTGTTTGATTGCGGCTCTCTTATGTGTCTTAGCGTAAGGTTCTCCACAAATTGCTGCTAAAACTTGAAAGTAAAGTTTAACTATTTAGGTGTGTCCTTTGCAACTTACATTCCCATTTACAATGTAATCCAGCATGTAGAAATTTCATGTATAGGAAAGAGGGGTGAGTCTTGCTGAGCCATCATGCTTACTGCTTGTGTTCGAAGCTTTTGCAGGGTGTTATGAGGAGGAGACTCACGAGGAGGAGACGTTAATGTGTGTCCATGCTAGAGGGAACACGTTCACGAGCTGAATGTGAACTCTGTCCTTAGTCCACGCCTGTGAGTGTGGACTGAATATTTTGTTGTAAACATGTCTACAAACTCTTTTATGTAATAAAACATTGCTTCTGCTTTGTACTTTTTACGTGTGTTATTCGGTGCTGTGTAATGCAGCACCCCTCAGCGTGATCCTGGCTCGTCGAGGCCATGAGGCCCTCCCAGGATTTGGTTTGTAAAGTGATCAAATTTGGGGAATTTGTTTGATTGAATTTGTGGCAAATATGAACTGAAATTCAAATTGGATTTGAATTTAGCCAAAATAGCTCATGTCAAGATCAACTCCAAATGGAGTGGAAATTGGTGTGTGAGCTCACAAAAATGTGCTGAGTGTGAATATGAATCCCACTTTTGAATTCTTGGAGTGGAAGGAGTTTGAAGTTAAATTTAAGTTCAAACTAGCCTCTTTCTAATTATACCCGAAAATACCTCAAAAGGTTTTGGATTTGGGTGAAATTCGGCATGAGCATTCCTAGCAAAGTTTAGGAGTTTTTCATATGCTCAGCCCCTATATGATGCATGTGGAAAATACCACTTTTGCATTTTGTGGGTTTATCTCCTAATGAGTTTCTTGATGGTGTTTACTTGCTCTTCAAATGTGTTCATAAGCTTTCCTCAAATGAGGTGTGTGTTGTGTGATGAACACTTTGAGCAAATGAAAAACATGGGCCCTTATACGGACCAACCCTCACACGGTGCTTGAGGGCTACCCATCCACT
The DNA here is from genome assembly GCA_030760725.1 of Neostapfia colusana. Taxonomy (NCBI): domain Eukaryota; kingdom Viridiplantae; phylum Streptophyta; class Magnoliopsida; order Poales; family Poaceae; genus Neostapfia; species Neostapfia colusana. Next base: position 12,200 of record JASWHV010000477.1, on the reverse strand, counting down.
GAAGATCCAAACACAACCAAAGTACCAAAAGTTTTTCTTCATTTCACAAAGGGAGATCCAATATTCCCCGAAATGTACATGAGTGAAACAAAAACCCGAGGAGGAATTCTAACTACGAAGAGGGACCACTCATCGTCTGCTTCCTGTCCGCCTCATCCTTGACTGCCTCCCTTAGGATGAGCTCGGCCAAGGAGAGTGCAGCCAGAGCAACCACATCCCTAGCCCCTTCAGGATCCGCCGCCGGCTCACGAAAGCCACGAAGGAGATGAAGATTGAATACGGGGTAGTGAGACAGCACGGCCCCTAACGCCACTCGATCGGGCCCCGTAGAAGACCCCGGCTTCCCCGACATTCCGTCGCTGACCATCCACCGCACCGAGCGCCTTGACCAGCCGATCGGAGAGCCCGACTCCGGACTGGTCGCCGAGCACCAGGTCACATATCGACCGCCCGACACCTCAGAAGCTGTCAAGCTCTGACTAAAGCACCAAAAAGCGCTGGTTGACTTGCCGAAGCCACGACTCCGGGGAGGTGACATCCTCCAATGTAGTGGCCAGCATTGGACCCAGCATCCGGTCACAAGTCGGCGCCACCAGGCGCTGAGCCTTCTCCAAAGATCGCTTCTCAGTAGAGAGATAGGCATGAAGACTCTCAACATCCCCTCCGAGCCTTAGCCAAATCTTTAGTGACGGTAATGCGCCCCTGTGTATATGCAACAAGACATACCCCAAAGATGTAAAGCTGGCGCGGATGCAGAAAGCTGAAAGATGAAAGAGAATAAGGGACCAACCCACGATTTGGTCCCTCGTCTTCTCCACAACAACCACGGCTTCCTGGATCTCCCGGCTGTAGGCTGACAACTGTTCCGTAGCCTGAGCCACGCCCCCTTGTGCGGTCTAGGCAACCGCATGAAGGGGGGCGAACTCTGTGAAAGACGACGCTGCTCCCTCGACCGCGGCCTTATTTTCCCGAGGCATTTCCTCCGCAATGCCCCAGGCCCTCTCGAGCTCCGCCCACACCTCTGCTAGCTCGGCCTCCACGTGGCAACGACGATCATTGCTATCACGAAGAAACCGGGAGTCCTCAGCAGCTCGGTGAAATAGCTCCTAGTGACAAAGTAGAGGCCCCTTGTTAGAACACAAGAATCTACGATGGAAAGGAAAGAAGAAAAAGGCTCACCAGACCGCTCGGAGCCACCTCCCGCAATTGCTCGATCACGGCGTCTAGACGGTCGCGCTCCGCCAAGAGACTCGACTGGACGACAATGAGTTGGGAGTACAGGGAACCCAGGTCCCCTTCTCGCCCCTGATCATCCGGCCCTGAGACGCCACCGGCTTCGGCATCGGTGACTCCCACAACCGGGACCGGCAGGCGCTCCGACATCGGAGGTCGGGGAAAAACACCCATAGCCACCACTTCACCTCCAGCGACAGCGGGGCCCGGGGAAAGCCGCCAAACAGTAGGCCGCGGCAGGCTTTTTCCTCACCAATTCAGTCATAAACAGCCATAACACTTCAAAAACTTAGTAAAAGAATACTAAGCAAACTTTCCATAGATGTAAAGCAAGTTCGAAACATTTGCACAGTAAAAACAGAATCATTGCGATTTAGCTCCGGACCTTGCCAACGCTAACCGGACCTTGAGCCGGAGCTTACCAACGCTAGCAGAACCTAGCAACGGAACTTACCAAAGCTAGTCGGACCTACCGCTAGAGCTAACCAAACACATGTCGGACCTAGCCATAGCAAGTCGGACCTTATGTCAGATCTTGTCAGAGCTTGGACTTAGAGTCGGACCTTGACAAAAAGAGTGTTTTGGCAGAATTCAAAACTGTTATCATCATAGCCAATGTATTCAACACACATAGGTCTCACAGGACGATAGGACCGGTTCAACATTTGGCTGACGGATGAAAGGTGGTTGCGTACGATGTCCGTGATGGTTTCTGTAGGCAACATCGAGTACGGGCGTATGTGACGGGTTGTTCGGGTAACCCTGCAGGTGTAAATCGACTATAATCGCTGTCCCTCACAGTCAGTGGGTACCACTTGTTCACTGTACCGTGACGTAGAAAGAACAGGTTAGATACATGTTAAAATTTTGCTGATTTGAAGGATGGACCTTCATTGCTAGTGAAGTGCTGTAGTTTAGAGCTAATTAAAGTTCTTATCAACCTTGGGCAAAGCAATTTGAGAGAAATGCATTTCTTATTTTGATTGCGGCTCTCTTATGTTCCTTAGCGTGAGGTTCTCCACAACTTGCTGCTAAAACTTGAAAGTAAGGTTCAACTACTTAGGTGAGTCCTTTGCAACTTATTTTCCTATTTACCCTGTAATCCATTATGTAGAAGTTTCGTGTATAGGAAAGACGGGTCAGACTTTCTGAGCCATCGTACTCACTGCTTGTGGTTGAAGCTTTTGCAGGGTGTTAAGAGGAGGAGACTCCCGAGGAGGAGACGCAACCCCAAGAGGGAAACCCCGTCGAGTGGGAGTCGTGCACGCTGCCGTGTTAGTGTGCGTGTGTGCTAGCGGGGACACGTTCACGGGCTGAACTTGAACTCGGTGCGTAGTCTACGCCTGTGAGTGTAGACTGAACATATTTTGTTGTAAAAATGTTCATAAACTCTTTTATGCAATAAAACTTTGCTTCCTCTTTGTATCTTTTTATTACGTTATACGGTGTTGTGCAATGCAGCACCCCTCAGCGTTATCCTGGCTCGACGAGGCCGTGAGGCCCTCGCAAGAAAGTGGCCGTGGCCCTCTGTCCACGGTGACCCGAGATGAATTCCACCGTGTGCACCTCGGTTATTGGCGCCTACCTTCGAATCGTGATCAACACGAGCTAGAAACTTTGTAGTTGTGGTGGTAGCACGGGAGAACACGAGTGGGCGATGCTTTTTGCTGTAGAAAGCTCGAGCAACCGAGCTAAGTCGGCTGTAGTAATCGGGAGACCGAAAGCGGCGGCTGTGTTCTTCTCGGGAGAAAGCAGAGAACGTGCACGAGTGAGAGAAAGTGAAGGAGTTTTGTTTCACTCGATGTGTGGTGACCAGACGGAGCAAAAGATCATGCCAGCAGCAACAGGAGGTGGCACCAGAGATCATCAGGCGAGGTCGGCTTCCGGGAGCGGTCGCATGCGTGTGCACCCGAGAGGAAAACAGAGGTGGTTTCCCTGTGGTGTGGCTGACAAATGGGGTTCACCCCCCTTCATTTGATTTTTCTCCGCTATGCTTTGAGATTCCCACACAAGCGTTATCCGGTTCTCACCAAATTTAAAGGGTAGGCCAAACCAAATGTGTAGATCTCAAACATGAACTTGGATTTTGAAATTGAGTTGGTTTGGTTCAGTTTTCAAATTCAAATTTGAAATTGAACTCTCCCTCACTTATTCATTGGAATAAATAGTATATGAAACCTAAACTTCTCCAAATTCGAAACATAGGCTCTTGAATATATGAGGAATGCATCGGTGATCTCACATAGAGGCCGCTGGACAAACTGAACATGAATCCTTTGAAAAGATTCATAATGGTGTTCAAATTTTTCCCTCAATCCTCTACATATTGAGTATGTGCACATGAGTACTATTTTAGGGAGTAAAGACTTTTCCCTAGGTTAACAAGTGTTGAGCATGGGCTAGAGAAAAGTTTTACTCCCTCACATGTCCATTTGTGTGTTCGTCATTTTATGTGACACAAATATAGCCTTTCTTCGCCTTAACAATTTTTTGATAAGTTGAAATCAAACTTTATAAAAGTCAGGGCTGTTACATGACATGAGATGCCATCGCCGGAATAGACGGATCACTTTGCAAAATTTGTGCTACACAAAACACAACTCATCACCTAGCTTAGAGAACTAATTCTAGACATCCGTGCGAGTCTATAGGATCAGAAACGTTTGGTAACCATCGGGTATAGCAACTGTACTTCGAGTTTTGCTAGTATTTCCGATTTCCGACCTAGGGCGCACGGTGACATACTAGTTGGAGCCGTTTCTGAGCTCATTTGAGTTCATGACGACCTTCCCTAGGATGCACTGATGCTCTACGACCTTTTGCTCAATTATTTGGGTGCTAGGAAGCCCGGCCGACACGGCCGAAGTTCTTCCAAAGCCGCCGCTCGACGCCGGCCATGTTCCGGTTGTTGTCATGTCGAGCTAAAGCCATCACTGTGTTCCCTATGCGGTATTAGGCAGAGGCGGCAAAAATCTTGGAGTTTGGTGTACGGCAGAGCCCCTCCGGCGAGCACTCTGGCGAGGGGGCGGCGGCCGATCGCGGGATGGCGGGAGGTTGAAGCAGCCCCCGGCCCCACGCGTCAGCGAGTCAAAATTTAAAGCGGGGATCTATTACGGCTCCGGATTGTTTGTGGCTGCGCGTGTATAACTCTATAGCCCCATTTGTCAGCCGCTGAGGAGCCGACACGTAGCCCCGGTCCAACGCGCAGCAATTTAAACTTTTTTCCGATTTTCAGTTTCGAGTTCAAACTTCAAACCCACATAACTTTGGCTAGGAAACTCCAAATCGAGTGAACCAAAATTTGTTGGATTCAGCTCTCTGAGTACTTTCTAACAAATCAAGTTTCACTTAATGAAAATCCTTATTTCTTTAGAATTAATTTTTCAAAATTTAAAATGTTTAGAATTTTAACTGGAGGACCCCTTAGTGAAAAATTCTGAAATATTTCCAGGATGTTCATCATAATATCCCTGATCTACCATAAAAATTTCAGATCCATTTGAGCTTATTTTATCCACCTAATGGTGTGATTAATAAAACTGTTCCAGAGAAAATGAAAAATGTCCAGAAACATTTTTCCAGATTTTCTCTGAACTTGTTTAGCTCATATCTTTGGCTAGGAATCTTCAAATTAGGTGAAACCAATTCCATTAGAACCTTCTAAAAATATAGTTTCCATAAAGTCATGGCTTGCTCCATGAAAATCCTTAGAACACCCAAAGAGCTCCAATTAAGTCCAAATACAAATTTATTTGTGGAGGGCTCAAATGAGCTTTGCTGCAAATGAAATTTGGCCAAGTCTCTGTTTAGGTTTTATCCAAACCACTGTAAAAAATTTAAAGTCATTGGGCCTGTCTAGCAGTACCTATATTCTTAATAATATTAACTCTAAACTCACATGCATTTAAATTGATACATACATGTATTTGTTTCATGTAGTCGCTAAGGTTGAGGAGGAGCCAGAAGTCTTAGGCTTCATAACTCCGGAGGAACAGCTATCCTACGACCAACAGCAGCAAGGAAAGCTCTAGTTTGCATTAGCCTTTTATTAAATTTTACTGTTTTGAGAACTTACTTTGAGTACCCACTTCATTTATGCATTAGAGTCTTGTTTGAAACCCAAATGCATAGCCAAGAAAACCCTAGTTTGGGCTTAGGTTTTTAAACCTCGATTAGCTACTGCAATGCTAAGATAGTGTAGGATTCGGTACAAGTCGAGTAGTTGGAACTGCTCGCGAGAATAGGCTAGAGGCACACTACTCGGGTAAAGATAGCAAATGGAACACATGGCAAGAAAAATGAGACCGAGCGGAGAGTAAGGGCAGCAGGACTTTGGGGTCTGGGTGCCATAGCTTTGTTTGTGTCGGTTGAGGAATGAGCCGTGTGCGGGCCTGTTGAACAAGCTAGAATAGTACCAAAGACCTACCGGATATATGGGAACCAGGAAGCCGATGTAATTCGGGTAGCTAGGTGTTGAGGCATTGCTTGTCGTCGAGAGGGTAGGTTGAGAGTTCGAGGTGTAAATCGGCTGGCGGCACTGTGGATGCACGTGCAGAGACCTCTTGCTCAGGATGATAGGACGGGTTCAACATTTGGCTGACGGATGAAAGGTGGTTGCGTACGACGTCCGTGATGGTTTCCGTAGGCAACATCGAGTACGGGCGTACGTGACGGGTTATTCGGGTAAACCTGCAGGTGTAAATCGATTATAATTGCCGTCCCTCGCGGTCAGTGAGTACCACTTGTTCACTGTACCGTGACGTAAAAAGAACAAGCTAGAATCATGTTTAAAAGTTGCTGATTGAAATCTATACCTTGGTTGCTAATGATTGATGTAGTTAAAAGCTAATTAAAGTTCTTTTCATCCTTGGGCAAAGCACATGAGAGAAATGTGTTTCTTGTTTGATTGCGGCTCTCTTATGTGTCTTAGCGTAAGGTTCTCCACAAATTGCTGCTAAAACTTGAAAGTAAAGTTTAACTATTTAGGTGTGTCCTTTGCAACTTACATTCCCATTTACAATGTAATCCAGCATGTAGAAATTTCATGTATAGGAAAGAGGGGTGAGTCTTGCTGAGCCATCATGCTTACTGCTTGTGTTCGAAGCTTTTGCAGGGTGTTATGAGGAGGAGACTCACGAGGAGGAGACGTTAATGTGTGTCCATGCTAGAGGGAACACGTTCACGAGCTGAATGTGAACTCTGTCCTTAGTCCACGCCTGTGAGTGTGGACTGAATATTTTGTTGTAAACATGTCTACAAACTCTTTTATGTAATAAAACATTGCTTCTGCTTTGTACTTTTTACGTGTGTTATTCGGTGCTGTGTAATGCAGCACCCCTCAGCGTGATCCTGGCTCGTCGAGGCCATGAGGCCCTCCCAGGATTTGGTTTGTAAAGTGATCAAATTTGGGGAATTTGTTTGATTGAATTTGTGGCAAATATGAACTGAAATTCAAATTGGATTTGAATTTAGCCAAAATAGCTCATGTCAAGATCAACTCCAAATGGAGTGAAAATTGGTGTGTGAGCTCACAAAAATGTGCTGAGTGTGAATATGAATCCCACTTTTGAATTCTTGGAGTGGAAGGAGTTTGAAGTTAAATTTAAGTTCAAACTAGCCTCTTTCTAATTATACCCGAAAATACCTCAAAAGGTTTTGGATTTGGGTGAAATTCGGCATGAGCATTCCTAGCAAAGTTTAGGAGTTTTTCATATGCTCAGCCCCTATATGATGCATGTGGAAAATACCACTTTTGCATTTTGTGGGTTTATCTCCTAATGAGTTTCTTGATGGTGTTTACTTGCTCTTCAAATGTGTTCATAAGCTTTCCTCAAATGAGGTGTGTGTTGTGTGATGAACACTTTGAGCAAATGAAAAACATGGGCCCTTATACGGACCAACCCTCACACGGTGCTTGAGGGCTACCCATCCACTGAAGATCCAAACACAACCAAAGTACCAAAAGTTTTTCTTCATTTCACAAAGGGAGATCCAATATTCCCCGAAATGTACATGAGTGAAACAAAAACCCGAGGAGGAATTCTAACTACGAAGAGGGACCACTCATCGTCTGCTTCCTGTCCGCCTCATCCTTGACTGCCTCCCTTAGGATGAGCTCGGCCAAGGAGAGTGCAGCCAGAGCAACCACATCCCTAGCCCCTTCAGGATCCGCCGCCGGCTCACGAAAGCCACGAAGGAGATGAAGATTGAATACGGGGTAGTGAGACAGCACGGCCCCTAACGCCACTCGATCGGGCCCCGTAGAAGACCCCGGCTTCCCCGACATTCCGTCGCTGACCATCCACCGCACCGAGCGCCTTGACCAGCCGATCGGAGAGCCCGACTCCGGACTGGTCGCCGAGCACCAGGTCACATATCGACCGCCCGACACCTCAGAAGCTGTCAAGCTCTGACTAAAGCACCAAAAAGCGCTGGTTGACTTGCCGAAGCCACGACTCCGGGGAGGTGACATCCTCCAATGTAGTGGCCAGCATTGGACCCAGCATCCGGTCACAAGTCGGCGCCACCAGGCGCTGAGCCTTCTCCAAAGATCGCTTCTCAGTAGAGAGATAGGCATGAAGACTCTCAACATCCCCTCCGAGCCTTAGCCAAATCTTTAGTGACGGTAATGCGCCCCTGTGTATATGCAACAAGACATACCCCAAAGATGTAAAGCTGGCGCGGATGCAGAAAGCTGAAAGATGAAAGAGAATAAGGGACCAACCCACGATTTGGTCCCTCGTCTTCTCCACAACAACCACGGCTTCCTGGATCTCCCGGCTGTAGGCTGACAACTGTTCCGTAGCCTGAGCCACGCCCCCTTGTGCGGTCTAGGCAACCGCATGAAGGGGGGCGAACTCTGTGAAAGACGACGCTGCTCCCTCGACCGCGGCCTTATTTTCCCGAGGCATTTCCTCCGCAATGCCCCAGGCCCTCTCGAGCTCCGCCCACACCTCTGCTAGCTCGGCCTCCACGTGGCAACGACGATCATTGCTATCACGAAGAAACCGGGAGTCCTCAGCAGCTCGGTGAAATAGCTCCTAGTGACAAAGTAGAGGCCCCTTGTTAGAACACAAGAATCTACGATGGAAAGGAAAGAAGAAAAAGGCTCACCAGACCGCTCGGAGCCACCTCCCGCAATTGCTCGATCACGGCGTCTAGACGGTCGCGCTCCGCCAAGAGACTCGACTGGACGACAATGAGTTGGGAGTACAGGGAACCCAGGTCCCCTTCTCGCCCCTGATCATCCGGCCCTGAGACGCCACCGGCTTCGGCATCGGTGACTCCCACAACCGGGACCGGCAGGCGCTCCGACATCGGAGGTCGGGGAAAAACACCCATAGCCACCACTTCACCTCCAGCGACAGCGGGGCCCGGGGAAAGCCGCCAAACAGTAGGCCGCGGCAGGCTTTTTCCTCACCAATTCAGTCATAAACAGCCATAACACTTCAAAAACTTAGTAAAAGAATACTAAGCAAACTTTCCATAGATGTAAAGCAAGTTCGAAACATTTGCACAGTAAAAACAGAATCATTGCGATTTAGCTCCGGACCTTGCCAACGCTAACCGGACCTTGAGCCGGAGCTTACCAACGCTAGCAGAACCTAGCAACGGAACTTACCAAAGCTAGTCGGACCTACCGCTAGAGCTAACCAAACACATGTCGGACCTAGCCATAGCAAGTCGGACCTTATGTCAGATCTTGTCAGAGCTTGGACTTAGAGTCGGACCTTGACAAAAAGAGTGTTTTGGCAGAATTCAAAACTGTTATCATCATAGCCAATGTATTCAACACACATAGGTCTCACAGGACGATAGGACCGGTTCAACATTTGGCTGACGGATGAAAGGTGGTTGCGTACGATGTCCGTGATGGTTTCTGTAGGCAACATCGAGTACGGGCGTATGTGACGGGTTGTTCGGGTAACCCTGCAGGTGTAAATCGACTATAATCGCTGTCCCTCACAGTCAGTGGGTACCACTTGTTCACTGTACCGTGACGTAGAAAGAACAGGTTAGATACATGTTAAAATTTTGCTGATTTGAAGGATGGACCTTCATTGCTAGTGAAGTGCTGTAGTTTAGAGCTAATTAAAGTTCTTATCAACCTTGGGCAAAGCAATTTGAGAGAAATGCATTTCTTATTTTGATTGCGGCTCTCTTATGTTCCTTAGCGTGAGGTTCTCCACAACTTGCTGCTAAAACTTGAAAGTAAGGTTCAACTACTTAGGTGAGTCCTTTGCAACTTATTTTCCTATTTACCCTGTAATCCATTATGTAGAAGTTTCGTGTATAGGAAAGACGGGTCAGACTTTCTGAGCCATCGTACTCACTGCTTGTGGTTGAAGCTTTTGCAGGGTGTTAAGAGGAGGAGACTCCCGAGGAGGAGACGCAACCCCAAGAGGGAAACCCCGTCGAGTGGGAGTCGTGCACGCTGCCGTGTTAGTGTGCGTGTGTGCTAGCGGGGACACGTTCACGGGCTGAACTTGAACTCGGTGCGTAGTCTACGCCTGTGAGTGTAGACTGAACATATTTTGTTGTAAAAATGTTCATAAACTCTTTTATGCAATAAAACTTTGCTTCCTCTTTGTATCTTTTTATTACGTTATACGGTGTTGTGCAATGCAGCACCCCTCAGCGTTATCCTGGCTCGACGAGGCCGTGAGGCCCTCGCAAGAAAGTGGCCGTGGCCCTCTGTCCACGGTGACCCGAGATGAATTCCACTGTGTGCACCTCGGTTATTGGCGCCTACCTTCGAATCGTGATCAACACGAGCTAGAAACTTTGTAGTTGTGGTGGTAGCACGGGAGAACACGAGTGGGCGATGCTTTTTGCTGTAGAAAGCTCGAGCAACCGAGCTAAGTCGGCTGTAGTAATCGGGAGACCGAAAGCGGCGGCTGTGTTCTTCTCGGGAGAAAGCAGAGAACGTGCACGAGTGAGAGAAAGTGAAGGAGTTTTGTTTCACTCGATGTGTGGTGACCAGACGGAGCAAAAGATCATGCCAGCAGCAACAGGAGGTGGCACCAGAGATCATCAGGCGAGGTCGGCTTCCGGGAGCGGTCGCATGCGTGTGCACCCGAGAGGAAAACAGAGGTGGTTTCCCTGTGGTGTGGCTGACAAATGGGGTTCACCCCCCTTCATTTGATTTTTCTCCGCTATGCTTTGAGATTCCCACACAAGCGTTATCCGGTTCTCACCAAATTTAAAGGGTAGGCCAAACCAAATGTGTAGATCTCAAACATGAACTTGGATTTTGAAATTGAGTTGGTTTGGTTCAGTTTTCAAATTCAAATTTGAAATTGAACTCTCCCTCACTTATTCATTGGAATAAATAGTATATGAAACCTAAACTTCTCCAAATTCGAAACATAGGCTCTTGAATATATGAGGAATGCATCGGTGATCTCACATAGAGGCCGCTGGACAAACTGAACATGAATCCTTTGAAAAGATTCATAATGGTGTTCAAATTTTTCCCTCAATCCTCTACATATTGAGTATGTGCACATGAGTACTATTTTAGGGAGTAAAGACTTTTCCCTAGGTTAACAAGTGTTGAGCATGGGCTAGAGAAAAGTTTTACTCCCTCACATGTCCATTTGTGTGTTCGTCATTTTATGTGACACAAATATAGCCTTTCTTCGCCTTAACAATTTTTTGATAAGTTGAAATCAAACTTTATAAAAGTCAGGGCTGTTACATGACATGAGATGCCATCGCCGGAATAGACGGATCACTTTGCAAAATTTGTGCTACACAAAACACAACTCATCACCTAGCTTAGAGAACTAATTCTAGACATCCGTGCGAGTCTATAGGATCAGAAACGTTTGGTAACCATCGGGTATAGCAACTGTACTTCGAGTTTTGCTAGTATTTCCGATTTCCGACCTAGGGCGCACGGTGACATACTAGTTGGAGCCGTTTCTGAGCTCATTTGAGTTCATGACGACCTTCCCTAGGATGCACTGATGCTCTACGACCTTTTGCTCAATTATTTGGGTGCTAGGAAGCCCGGCCGACACGGCCGAAGTTCTTCCAAAGCCGCCGCTCGACGCCGGCCATGTTCCGGTTGTTGTCATGTCGAGCTAAAGCCATCACTGTGTTCCCTGTGCGGTATTAGGCAGAGGCGGCAAAAATCTTGGAGTTTGGTGTACGGCAGAGCCCCTCCGGCGAGCACTCTGGCGAGGGGGGCGGCGGCCGATCGCGGGATGGCGGGAGGTTGAAGCAGCCCCCGGCCCCACGCGTCAGCGAGTCAAAATTTAAAGCGGGGATCTATTACGGCTCCGGATTGTTTGTGGCTGCGCGTGTATAACTCTATAGCCCCATTTGTCAGCCGCTGAGGAGCCGACACGTAGCCCCGGTCCAACGCGCAGCAATTTAAACTTTTTTCCGATTTTCAGTTTCGAGTTCAAACTTCAAACCCACATAACTTTGGCTAGGAAACTCCAAATCGAGTGAACCAAAATTTGTTGGATTCAGCTCTCTGAGTACTTTCTAACAAATCAAGTTTCACTTAATGAAAATCCTTATTTCTTTAGAATTAATTTTTCAAAATTTAAAATGTTTAGAATTTTAACTGGAGGACCCCTTAGTGAAAAATTCTGAAATATTTCCAGGATGTTCATCATAATATCCCTGATCTACCATAAAAATTTCAGATCCATTTGAGCTTATTTTATCCACCTAATGGTGTGATTAATAAAACTGTTCCAGAGAAAATGAAAAATGTCCAGAAACATTTTTCCAGATTTTCTCTGAACTTGTTTAGCTCATATCTTTGGCTAGGAATCTTCAAATTAGGTGAAACCAATTCCATTAGAACCTTCTAAAAATATAGTTTCCATAAAGTCATGGCTTGCTCCATGAAAATCCTTAGAACACCCAAAGAGCTCCAATTAAGTCCAAATACAAATTTATTTGTGGAGGGCTCAAATGAGCTTTGCTGCAAATGAAATTTGGCCAAG
>JASWHV010000476.1:0-45496 GCA_030760725.1 Neostapfia colusana | reverse complement strand
CACAACAGTTTTGTTGTGGGTAGAGTGTGAAATATTGTGAAGAGCAAGTGGCCTCCATCAAAAGAATGATTAGAGGGGAAAGTCTTCACTTTCACAAAGTATGGTTTCTACACTTAAACATGAGAGGTTGAGCTCACACCTAGAATTTAAAAAGTCTTGGGAAGGTTCAGTCCAAAGCTCATGCAAATTCAACACTTTTTGAGGCACTTTTGGGTTATTTCAAAAAGAGGCCAATTTGAGTGTAAATTCAAATTGCAGCAACTTTCATCATCCAAATTCAAAAGTTAGCTCCATATCTACACTCAGCACATTTTTCTGAGTAAACCCACCAATTTCCAGCCCCATTGGAGCTCCTCTTGTCAAGAGCTAAATTTGCTAGAATTCAAAACTGAATTTGAATTTCAGTTTGAATATGAAGCAAACTTGACCAAACAAAGTTTGAATTTGAGAATTTAAATTCAAACAAAGACTTGGGAGCTAAGTCTCACATTAAATTGTGAGTAGCTGGGGGGATAATTAACAAAAACAGAAAAGAAATATTAGGGGAAAAGGAGAAAGGGGGAGGCCCACAGGTCAGTGGCACACTGGAGGGGCAGTCGGTTGCTGCAGCCGACCCCGACTTCGCGCGCAAGGCAGTGAACGGCGGCGAGCCACCGAGGCAGCGATCGGCCACCTCACGGTGCCAAACCGCGGCTTAAAGGCCAGCGCACAGCCCACGCCGCCTTCCTCCTGCTTTCCAAACGAGACCCCCCCCCTACCGAGCTCTTTCCTCGTTTCCGCGCGAGCACAGAAACGCCGCCCTCTCTGATCGCCGGCGTCCGGCCAGCACAGGCGCGCTCGTGCCCGACGAGCCACACAAGAAAGGACCGCCTTAAGGTGCTGAGTCTTCTAGTCCCTACCGTTCTTCATTTCATGGGCTGTCGAGGGAGTATTTCGCCGGGAAAGCTTCGGGTGTTTTGAGACCGAGCTCCCACAAAATCCCAAAATTCGTGGGGGTTAGCTCATCACCGGGCAAACCGAGTCATGCACCCGCTCTATACACGGCCACGACCACCTAGGATCCAAAACCATCGAAAACCATCGAGCCTTTGCGCTGATATCCAAGTTTTTCGAGCAACAGTCGATATCGGGCCTAGGTCGACGGTGAGGTCCCAGTTCCGGCTATTTCCATGGCCAAACAAGCTCATATTCGTGCGCAGCATGCCACGGTGGAGCTGTAGGGGCAAACCGCTTGAGAAATAAGGCCCGGAGTAGCCCGGACGACGTCACCGGAGCAGAGGGAGGCTCTGTCACCGTCGCGGGCATAGTTCCGGCCATTGCCGAGCTCCGGTGAGGGCACCAGCGTGTTCTCCGAGTCGATTTAGGCACAGGCGGCAAGTTTTGTCAAAGGTCGGGCGGGGAAACGCCCGGCGGCGAGCGCTCCGGCAAAGCGCCGCCGCGGGAACTGCGGGAGAGCGCGAGGTAGACGAAGGGGGGCCGGGTCCGCCGGTCAGCCTCTGACCTCGCGCGGGGATCGGGTTTGCGGCCGGGATTCGGTGCGGAAGCGCGGGTAAAACCCCGTGGGCCGCGGTGTGGCCGCTTTCTGAGTGGACCGGCTCGAGGAGTGGGTCCCACCCGCAGGGTTTAAACATTTTGGAATTTCCAGTTTTAGTGTAAACTTTAGAACCCCATAACTTTTGCTAGGAAGCTCCAAATTTAGTGATTCAAATTGGGTTGGATTCATCTTGCCTAGCTCTGTCCAGATATATAACCCAATTTGTATGAAACCCATTAATTAATTCTGGAAAATTCTTTAAAGCTTTTCAGCAAAAGAATTTTAGAGGGAGTTTGGTTCATCCAAAAATCCCCAAATTTTGCCAGAATGTTCTTTAGGACATTAGTAAACCCCTGTAAAAGTCTCAGACCATTTGGAGTTGATTTTGTCAGAGCAATTTAAATTGGAAGGTGCTGTGTTCATTTGAATGCAGAAACATTTTCAGAGAATTTCCAAAACTTGGAAATTCAATTCTGGGCAAACCTTGACTCCAAAAATGCTAGGAAAATTCATGCAAACTCTATGAGCTATAATAGAAATTGTAGTTCATTAAGTTGAGCATGAACAGGGGTATTACCTCAGAATTAATTCTTCCTTGCTGATTTGCCAAGAGAATTATTCTGAGCAAACCACTCCATGAAAAGTGCTAGTGTTTGGTCCAGAGAGTTTTCTTGTGACAAGGAACTCACACAAAAATTCTCAGCTCCATTGGAGCTCTAGATCACCCCTGTCCTGTTTACCCACTTAAGGAATTAAGATGGAAAAGGGAGAAAACCACTTAGCACTTAACCATGGGACTAAGCCCAAGCCAAACCACCAACACCAGTTCATATTTAAATTCTTAAACAAAGTTCCAGGTGTGAGAGGCTGGTTATTAGCACTAATAGTAGAAGTCTTACTCTAAACCTCACATTTGCATCTAAATTAACATGTAGTATTTCATTAACGTGTAGCCGTTGAGGAAGAGACTCCGGAGGTGCTGGACTTCCTCCTTCCGGACGAAGAACTAACTCCTGACCAGCAGCAACAAGGCAAGCCCCGGTTTGCATTAACCATTTTTAAAAGTTTTACTTTGTTTACATGTGTCATATGAAGTATGTATGTGCATTAGGTATAGGATGAATGAAACCCCACTTGCATAACCAAAGGTTCCTAAAAGAGTGAGGGTAGTGTCAAGGACCTCGAGTAGAAAGGCTATGCTTAATGAGTCATAGGACTTCGGTACAAGTCGAGTAGTTGGAATCTACTCGCGAGATAGGCTGGGAACACACGGGTTCGGTTGAGTGATGTGAGATCACTTTAGTAATAAAAATGAGACTAGGCAGGGGCTAGGGCGCAGCAAGAGAGAGTCTTGTGTGCGCAGCCCTGCCCGTGTCGATTGAGGACCGATCCGTGTGCGGCCCTGCTGAACAAGTATTGAACGTACCGAAGGCATATCGGATATATGGGCCCCGATAAACCGATGTAGCCTAAACCTCCGGGCGTCGAGGCATAGCACACCGATTTATAGGTGTAGGTTGAGGGCAGCAAGGTGGAAATCTGCCAACGGGCATAGAGAGATGCTCCGTGTGGGGAACCTCCTGCTCGTTTCGGTGCGACCGGTTCGACGTTTGGGCTGTTGGGTGAAAGGTTGTCCCGTACGACATCGAGTGAGCGTGCTGTGCAGCTCCACGGGTGGGCGTACGTGACGTGCTCTTTGGGTTTTCCCTGCAGGTGTATATCGAGTCGATTCGCCGTCCCTCGCGGTGACGAGTACTGCTTGTTCACTGCGTCGTAACGTAGACTAATGGATGAAATATGTTGATTCAATGATGCTGATTGATATAATTGTATTGCTACATGTGTGCCACCAAATACTGCTTACTAAATTTCAGATTTCATGAACTGTTAACTTGTTGCTAAAAGATGAACTAAGGATGAACTTGTAGGCGTGTCCTTTTGCTGAAATGTTACTATCCTATGTCCATTGTACTCCTCATGTAGAGTTTCATGCTTAGGTGAGTCGGTTAAGCCTTGCTGAGCCTTCGTGCTCACGGTTGCTGCTTAAGTGTTTTTCAGGTGAGGAGCCACCCACGGACTCGGAGTACGAGTCCACCGGCGAGGGTTACCCTCCGTCGGGGACCACGGCTGAGTGGGAGCCGTACACGCCGCGCTGAGCTGAGACGTGCAGCTAGTGTGGGTTGCCCTAGGGCTGGGCAACCGACTTTTGCTAAATAGGCGGGCGTGAGTTGTATAGTGTAGTCTTCCGCTGTGTAATAGAACAATAATTATAACTGAAGTTTGTACTTGTTTGTACAGTTTCAGCTGTTTTTCCCATGTAATATATTGTGTTCTTATGACGTGTGCTGTCGGGTGTCGCATCGCGCGGCACCACCCTCTGCGATCCTGGATGAGCGGATCCCGGTCCGCCACAGCCTGGTATCAGAGCTGCAGTGGGGATAGCACCGTACTAAAGGACGGCATTATGGGAAAAACTTAGGTATACGGTGAGGATTCGGTAGTTGCCCAAGTAAGGACTATATTAGCATAGTTACTTAAAGTGGCAAGACTAACTTATATGTTATAATTCTGAATTTCAATTATGTAACGACGCACCTACGCTCTGGTAAGTATGGTAAGGAACGCCACCGAAAGCGGTTCAATTTCGGTTAGCTCTCCCTGACGAGGAACGTGGTTCGGGGATTGATCTCACAGCTTGGTGTGAGACGTCAATATGAACCTCTTGGACTCTTCATGTTCCTGAGTTCATATGAAACGCTGATCCCTAGCGTGCATTAGGCAAGTAAGTGGAGACCCCATCGTGTGGTCAGTAACGCGAGAGTGTGTTCGTCTGGAAATAGCCCAGGAGGACATACGCAGCGCTTGCCATCGGCGTGCCCTGCAGGGCAGTAGGTGGTATCTGTTGGGTTGATAACATTCCCAACCGTGACGACCCGTTCATGACATACTCGGGTTCCCCGTCGTGTGGTGTTGAAACACGATCACGTGCCTTGAGACGTGACTTAGCTCAAGGACGGCCGTATGGAAATGATACGGGCGTTTGTATTTACTTTTAGATATGGAACTGCCTGAAATGAACAAACTTTGATTGCACCATCATTGTGTGGTCTTCTGCAGGTACTAACCACGTATTGTATCCGTGTAGAAAACGTGTGCGAGAGACCGTTTAGTGCCACACTCGAGACGTATATACCGGTATGATCCGGTTAGGATTTTCTTTTGTGAGGAACGTAGTACCGAGATATTGTAGGCATATGCATGAGTATAATGATAACGAAGAATTAAAAATCTATAGGTTCAACAGTTAGGACCCTGGTCGGGTATAAGAATGAGATAGGGATGAGTGTAGTTCCAAAAAGACTGAAAAACAGAGTACTCGGTTTTTGGACAGCAAGTTTGCTGATCTTCAACAGAGCATAACTCACAGGTCTTTTAGCCCAGGGAGGTGTGCTACATAGCTCTGGAAAGGTATTGAAGTACTCTACAACTTTGTTGTAGACTTCCAGAGCTGAAACTCACCTGAAGATGGCTTAAAGCCCAGAGAAATGTAAACTGTCCAGAACCAGGGCAGAGTAAAACATCCTCTGAACTGATCTGTTTTTCAAATATAACTCCCAGTAGAAAAATCTAAAATTGTCATATAATACATCCTTAGAAATAGTAGAAGATGTTTGACATCTTTGCAATTCAAAGTTTCTGAAGTTTCAGCACAGAATTTAGTGGAAACCAGGGTTGGAAACAGCTACTTCCAAGGGAGGTGCTGTTAAAATTCTTCCAGAAATTCTGCTAACTTTGAATTAATATAACTTTCTAATTAAAGCTGATCTGGGGCAAATGAGTACTCGTTGGAAATATACTAAGGTTAACTTTAACTTTGGTATTCAACTTGAGTCATGAAAATGCCCATAACCGGATCAAAAACTTGGAATAGGTAGAAACTGGTCATTCTGACGGAAGAATGACAGTTGAACTCATTAGAGAGGGTGTTGTACCCTAAGGGCGATACTAATGTCTCGTAGAGACCAAACCCAGTTATGGTGAGCTTCCAAAGAGGGGGTTCATCAAGTTGGATTAAACTAACTTGTGTTTGGTCTGGTAATGGTGTAGCTTGTGCAAAGTTATTACATTATCTACTTACGAGATATTTCGCATGTGTTGTTGTCATAATGTTTTTCCGCCCAGTTCTATTGGACTGCATGCAAAATGTTGCGGGACTGATGGTTAATGTCGTATGGTTGCAGATGGTTCGTACTAGGACCACGCACGAGGTTGGTGGCTCTAGCCAAGGTGGAGGCGATGACTCCCAGCCACCGGCCTACGACAGCACCCCGCAGCAGCAGCCACCACCGCCGCCTCCGCTTACTCTAGCGGATGTGATAGCGGCATTGGTGGGAGGTCGTGAGGAGCAGACCGACCTGCTCCGCACGATCGTGCAGAATACGTCCCAGGCGGGAGGACGTCAAGAGCGAGGGCCTCGTGAGCCCCGCGAAGTGTCGTACTCGGATTTCATGAGTACGCACCCTCCAGTGTTCACCGAAGCCGAAGAACCACTGGAGGCGGACAACTGGCTGCGGACTATCGAGTCCAAGTTCGGGCTGCTCCAGTGTACGGAGCGGCAGAAGACGCTGTTCGCAGCACAGCAGCTCCACGGTGCCGCTGGTGCGTGGTGGGCGAATTATGTCGCCTCACGTCCGGCTGGCCATGCCGTGGAATGGCAAGAGTTCCGGGAGGCGTTCCGCGCCTATCACATTCCTCCCGGAATAATGAAGAGAAAGTTCCAAGAATTTTTGGAACTGAAGCAGGGCGGGAGGAGTGCCCACGACTACTCCCGTGCCTTCAACCATCTGGCGCAGTATGCGTCAGACTACATCTCCACGGAGGAGAAGAAGAGGGAGCACTTCTATCGGGGGTTACATCCCGAAATGAAGACCCACCTCGTACAATGGAACCGCGGCACATTCAACGATCTAGTCAATGCCGCCATCATGCAAGAGGACGCTCAGCGGGAGTTAGCAGCTGAGCAGAGGAAGCGTAGCGCTCCACCTAGCAGCGGTGGGAGTGGCGCTCCCCAGAAGTACCGTATGGTGTATCGGACACCATCCGGGCAGCAGTGGCAACCACCGGCGCGACCGCAACGGTTCGGGGGACGTCCCTTTCAGGCACCTCCGTTCCGTCCGCCGATGCCACCACCAAGACAGCAGCAGCAGCAGACGGTACCCCGGGCGTTTCCACCGCCACAACGCGCCCCGGGTTTCCGCCCGCCGATTAGCGGGGGACCACCCCGTTTCACCTGCTTCATGTGTGGCCAGGCGGGCCACTTTGCGAAGGACTGTCCCCAGGGGCAGCAGAGCAGCGGGCAAGCCCAGTTTCAGGGCGGTGCTCGAGGCCGACCTCCGGCGAAGAAGGTTGGTCAGCGGACTGGAGGCGTCCGCAACCTCGACAGTGAGGACGCCCCAGAGGGAGACAACGTGCTGGCGGGTACGTTTACTCTCAACCATCAAGCCATAGTCATATTATTTGATTCGGGTGCAACCCACAGCTTTATAAGTGCATCCTATGTGGCTAAACATCAATTGCAAGTCTTCCCAACCGACTGCACTTATATGATCTGCTCACCGGGAGGGAAGATTTCAACTAATATGATGGTTCCAAAGGCACCTCTGTGCTTAGGTGGGAAACTATATCCCACCACCTTGATCATCCTTATGGGACAAAAGATTGATGCAATCTTAGGGATGTCATGGCTGCAATACCATGGCGCTGTCCTAGAGACTCGGACACGGACGGTTCACCTAAATTCTCCATTCCACCGTCCGCATTCCATGGTGTTAGACACGCCAGTCCGGGAAGTTTTAGCAATTAATAATGCTGAAGTTCTCAAGTTAGAAGACATCCCCGTAGTCCGGGAATATCCCGACGTGTTCCCGGACGATCTTCCGGGCATGCCACCTGAGCGGGATGTTGAGTTCAAGATCGAGCTCGCACCCGGGACTACGCCCATATCACGGAGACCATACAAGATGGCTCCAAATGAGCTGGCGGAACTGAAAGAACAGCTCAATGATCTGTTGAGCAAGGGTTTCATTAGGCCGAGTTCCTCTCCTTGGGGATGCTCGGCGCTATTTGTAAAGAAGAAGGATGAAACCCTGAGGCTGTGTGTGGATTACCGGCCGCTCAACGCCGTCACCATCAAGAATAAGTACCCCCTGCCCCGTATTGACATCTTGTTTGATCAACTTGTGGGGGCAAGTGTATTCTCAAAGATGGACCTTCGCTCTGGATATCACCAGATCAAGATCCGGGCGGAGGATATTCCGAAGACGGCGTTCTCGACGAGATACGGCTTATACGAATATCTCGTCATGTCCTTTGGTCTCACAAATGCTCCAGCCCATTTCATGTATCTCATGAACTCGGTGTTCATGCCGGAGCTGGACAAGTTCGTGGTAGTGTTCATCGACGACATCTTGGTTTACTCCAAGACCGAAGCTGAACATGCCGAACACTTGCGGATCGTTCTTCAACGATTGCGAGACCACAAGCTCTACGCCAAGTTCAGCAAATGCGAATTTTGGATCAGCCAAGTGCCATTCTTGGGACATATCATCTCAGCTGAAGGCATTGCGGTTGACCCTAGCAAAATCGAGCAAGTGTTGAAATGGAAAGCTCCCACTTCCGTTCATGAAGTCAGAAGCTTCCTCGGGTTAGCGGGATACTACCGGAGATTCATTCCAAGTTTCTCCAAGCTCGCTAAGCCGATGACAGAGTTGCTGAAGAAAGGGACAAAATATGTTTGGAACACGGCGTGTGAGGGAGCGTTCCGAACATTAGTGAAGCATCTCACGACAGCCCCGGTCTTGGCTCAACCGGATACAACGAAGCCCTTCGACGTGTATTGTGACGCGTCCGGTATTGGGCTCGGCTGCGTGTTGATGCAAGAAGGACGTGTGGTCGCTTATGGCTCACGCCAACTTCGGAACCATGAGCAGCACTACCCGACTCACGATCTTGAACTTGCTGCCGTGGTGTTGGCGCTGAAAATGTGGAGGCACTATCTCCTGGGGAACTTGGTGCATCTCTACACCGACCACAAGAGCTTGAAATACATTTTCACCCAGAAGGAGCTGAACATGAGGCAGAGGAGGTGGTTAGAACTGATCAAAGATTATGAGATTGAGATCCATTACCACCCCGGCAAGGCGAATGTGGTTGCCGACGCGCTGAGTCGGAAATCACATGTCCATCACCTCACCATTACACCGGTGGAGGAGGAAGAGCCAAGTTTATACTTGGTTCCTTATGGATCGCTGTACAACCTTGCCCTCATCCCTACTATTAGGGAGGACATCATTGCAGCTCAGAAAACGGATAAAGGCATGGCACATCTCCGGAGACGGATAGACAATGGAGAAATTAAATGTTTCCGGAAGGATGATGAGGGGACGTTGTGGTTCAATGACCGCATAGTCGTACCCCGAGATATGGAGTTGAGGAAAAAGATCCTCGATGAAGCTCACTTGTCTAAATACTCCATTCATCCGGGCAGCAACAAAATGTACCAAGATTTGAAAAAGAAATTTTGGTGGACCCGGATGAAGCGGGAGGTAGCTAAGTACGTATCTGAGTGCGATACGTGTAGACGAGTGAAGGCGGATCACATGAAGAAATCAGGGCTGTTGCAACCCCTGAAGATCCCGGCATGGAAATGGGAAGATGTGAGCATGGATTTCATTGTGGGATTACCCCTAACAGCCAACAAGCATGATTCCATATGGGTAATCGTTGATCGGTTAACCAAGACGGCTCACTTCATTCCGGTGAATACACGTTACAATGCCGGCAAGTATGCGGAGCTATACATAGCGAAGATTCTATGCCTATACGGGGTACCCAAGACCATTGTCTCAGATCGAGGTGCATTATTTGTATCTCGCTTTTGGGAGCAGCTACACGCTGCATTGGGTACTAAGTTGATCAGGAGCTCCGCTTATCACCCTCAGACAGATGGCCAGACAGAAAGGGTGAATCAAGTCCTGGAAGACATGTTGAGAGCGTGTGCCATCCACCATGGTAGGAATTGGGATGATCACCTACCATTGGCAGAATTCTCGTACAACAACGGTTATCAGGCGAGTATCAAAATGGCGCCCTATGAGGCTCTCTATGGTCGCAAGTGCCGCACCCCGTTAAATTGGTGCGAGTCCGGTGAAAGGGTCACATTCGGAGTTGATGTGGTGAACGACGCCGAAGAGCGCGTTCGGACAATACAAGCCAATTTGAAAGCCGCTCAATCCCGACAGAAGAGCTACGCTGATAAGAGGCGTAGACCGTTGCACTTTGATGTTGGGGAACACGTGTACCTCCGCGTGTCTCCAATGAAGGGCGTGCACCGATTCGGTGTGAAGGGGAAGCTCGCTCCCCGTTTCATTGGACCCTACGCTATCACCGAGAAGTGTGGACCAGCAGCGTATCGATTGGAGCTACCGGCATCTCTGGCTGGTGTCCATGATATTTTCCATGTTTCGCAACTGCGAAAATGCTTGAAGCATACAACTGCTGTTCCTACCGAAGCCATCGGCGAGCTGAAGCCGGATTTAACATATGATGAATATCCGGTGGGAATTCTTGATGAGAAAGCCAGGACCACGCGTAGCAGAACGTTGTGGTTCTACAAAATACTCTGGAGTAACCACACCGCCGAGGAAGCGACGTGGGAGAGCGAGGAGTTCCTTCGCTCAAATTACCCGGAGTTCATGGCTTCTCAACACGGGTAAGTCCCTATTACATCGCTATCTCTTCTTTTATAATCTCGGGACGAGATTCTTTTAAGGGGGGAGGGATGTAAAAGCCCAAGAAAAGGGACTTGCAAAAATTTTTATGCACCTCACAACACAACAGTTTTGTTGTGGGTAGAGTGTGAAATATTGTGAAGAGCAAGTGGCCTCCATCAAAAGAATGATTAGAGGGGAAAGTCTTCACTTTCACAAAGTATGGTTTCTACACTTAAACATGAGAGGTTGAGCTCACACCTAGAATTTAAAAAGTCTTGGGAAGGTTCAGTCCAAAGCTCATGCAAATTCAACACTTTTTGAGGCACTTTTGGGTTATTTCAAAAAGAGGCCAATTTGAGTGTAAATTCAAATTGCAGCAACTTTCATCATCCAAATTCAAAAGTTAGCTCCATATCTACACTCAGCACATTTTTCTGAGTAAACCCACCAATTTCCAGCCCCATTGGAGCTCCTCTTGTCAAGAGCTAAATTTGCTAGAATTCAAAACTGAATTTGAATTTCAGTTTGAATATGAAGCAAACTTGACCAAACAAAGTTTGAATTTGAGAATTTAAATTCAAACAAAGACTTGGGAGCTAAGTCTCACATTAAATTGTGAGTAGCTGGGGGGATAATTAACAAAAACAGAAAAGAAATATTAGGGGAAAAGGAGAAAGGGGGAGGCCCACAGGTCAGTGGCACACTGGAGGGGCAGTCGGTTGCTGCAGCCGACCCCGACTTCGCGCGCAAGGCAGTGAACGGCGGCGAGCCACCGAGGCAGCGATCGGCCACCTCACGGTGCCAAACCGCGGCTTAAAGGCCAGCGCACAGCCCACGCCGCCTTCCTCCTGCTTTCCAAACGAGACCCCCCCCCTACCGAGCTCTTTCCTCGTTTCCGCGCGAGCACAGAAACGCCGCCCTCTCTGATCGCCGGCGTCCGGCCAGCACAGGCGCGCTCGTGCCCGACGAGCCACACAAGAAAGGACCGCCTTAAGGTGCTGAGTCTTCTAGTCCCTACCGTTCTTCATTTCATGGGCTGTCGAGGGAGTATTTCGCCGGGAAAGCTTCGGGTGTTTTGAGACCGAGCTCCCACAAAATCCCAAAATTCGTGGGGGTTAGCTCATCACCGGGCAAACCGAGTCATGCACCCGCTCTATACACGGCCACGACCACCTAGGATCCAAAACCATCGAAAACCATCGAGCCTTTGCGCTGATATCCAAGTTTTTCGAGCAACAGTCGATATCGGGCCTAGGTCGACGGTGAGGTCCCAGTTCCGGCTATTTCCATGGCCAAACAAGCTCATATTCGTGCGCAGCATGCCACGGTGGAGCTGTAGGGGCAAACCGCTTGAGAAATAAGGCCCGGAGTAGCCCGGACGACGTCACCGGAGCAGAGGGAGGCTCTGTCACCGTCGCGGGCATAGTTCCGGCCATTGCCGAGCTCCGGTGAGGGCACCAGCGTGTTCTCCGAGTCGATTTAGGCACAGGCGGCAAGTTTTGTCAAAGGTCGGGCGGGGAAACGCCCGGCGGCGAGCGCTCCGGCAAAGCGCCGCCGCGGGAACTGCGGGAGAGCGCGAGGTAGACGAAGGGGGGCCGGGTCCGCCGGTCAGCCTCTGACCTCGCGCGGGGATCGGGTTTGCGGCCGGGATTCGGTGCGGAAGCGCGGGTAAAACCCCGTGGGCCGCGGTGTGGCCGCTTTCTGAGTGGACCGGCTCGAGGAGTGGGTCCCACCCGCAGGGTTTAAACATTTTGGAATTTCCAGTTTTAGTGTAAACTTTAGAACCCCATAACTTTTGCTAGGAAGCTCCAAATTTAGTGATTCAAATTGGGTTGGATTCATCTTGCCTAGCTCTGTCCAGATATATAACCCAATTTGTATGAAACCCATTAATTAATTCTGGAAAATTCTTTAAAGCTTTTCAGCAAAAGAATTTTAGAGGGAGTTTGGTTCATCCAAAAATCCCCAAATTTTGCCAGAATGTTCTTTAGGACATTAGTAAACCCCTGTAAAAGTCTCAGACCATTTGGAGTTGATTTTGTCAGAGCAATTTAAATTGGAAGGTGCTGTGTTCATTTGAATGCAGAAACATTTTCAGAGAATTTCCAAAACTTGGAAATTCAATTCTGGGCAAACCTTGACTCCAAAAATGCTAGGAAAATTCATGCAAACTCTATGAGCTATAATAGAAATTGTAGTTCATTAAGTTGAGCATGAACAGGGGTATTACCTCAGAATTAATTCTTCCTTGCTGATTTGCCAAGAGAATTATTCTGAGCAAACCACTCCATGAAAAGTGCTAGTGTTTGGTCCAGAGAGTTTTCTTGTGACAAGGAACTCACACAAAAATTCTCAGCTCCATTGGAGCTCTAGATCACCCCTGTCCTGTTTACCCACTTAAGGAATTAAGATGGAAAAGGGAGAAAACCACTTAGCACTTAACCATGGGACTAAGCCCAAGCCAAACCACCAACACCAGTTCATATTTAAATTCTTAAACAAAGTTCCAGGTGTGAGAGGCTGGTTATTAGCACTAATAGTAGAAGTCTTACTCTAAACCTCACATTTGCATCTAAATTAACATGTAGTATTTCATTAACGTGTAGCCGTTGAGGAAGAGACTCCGGAGGTGCTGGACTTCCTCCTTCCGGACGAAGAACTAACTCCTGACCAGCAGCAACAAGGCAAGCCCCGGTTTGCATTAACCATTTTTAAAAGTTTTACTTTGTTTACATGTGTCATATGAAGTATGTATGTGCATTAGGTATAGGATGAATGAAACCCCACTTGCATAACCAAAGGTTCCTAAAAGAGTGAGGGTAGTGTCAAGGACCTCGAGTAGAAAGGCTATGCTTAATGAGTCATAGGACTTCGGTACAAGTCGAGTAGTTGGAATCTACTCGCGAGATAGGCTGGGAACACACGGGTTCGGTTGAGTGATGTGAGATCACTTTAGTAATAAAAATGAGACTAGGCAGGGGCTAGGGCGCAGCAAGAGAGAGTCTTGTGTGCGCAGCCCTGCCCGTGTCGATTGAGGACCGATCCGTGTGCGGCCCTGCTGAACAAGTATTGAACGTACCGAAGGCATATCGGATATATGGGCCCCGATAAACCGATGTAGCCTAAACCTCCGGGCGTCGAGGCATAGCACACCGATTTATAGGTGTAGGTTGAGGGCAGCAAGGTGGAAATCTGCCAACGGGCATAGAGAGATGCTCCGTGTGGGGAACCTCCTGCTCGTTTCGGTGCGACCGGTTCGACGTTTGGGCTGTTGGGTGAAAGGTTGTCCCGTACGACATCGAGTGAGCGTGCTGTGCAGCTCCACGGGTGGGCGTACGTGACGTGCTCTTTGGGTTTTCCCTGCAGGTGTATATCGAGTCGATTCGCCGTCCCTCGCGGTGACGAGTACTGCTTGTTCACTGCGTCGTAACGTAGACTAATGGATGAAATATGTTGATTCAATGATGCTGATTGATATAATTGTATTGCTACATGTGTGCCACCAAATACTGCTTACTAAATTTCAGATTTCATGAACTGTTAACTTGTTGCTAAAAGATGAACTAAGGATGAACTTGTAGGCGTGTCCTTTTGCTGAAATGTTACTATCCTATGTCCATTGTACTCCTCATGTAGAGTTTCATGCTTAGGTGAGTCGGTTAAGCCTTGCTGAGCCTTCGTGCTCACGGTTGCTGCTTAAGTGTTTTTCAGGTGAGGAGCCACCCACGGACTCGGAGTACGAGTCCACCGGCGAGGGTTACCCTCCGTCGGGGACCACGGCTGAGTGGGAGCCGTACACGCCGCGCTGAGCTGAGACGTGCAGCTAGTGTGGGTTGCCCTAGGGCTGGGCAACCGACTTTTGCTAAATAGGCGGGCGTGAGTTGTATAGTGTAGTCTTCCGCTGTGTAATAGAACAATAATTATAACTGAAGTTTGTACTTGTTTGTACAGTTTCAGCTGTTTTTCCCATGTAATATATTGTGTTCTTATGACGTGTGCTGTCGGGTGTCGCATCGCGCGGCACCACCCTCTGCGATCCTGGATGAGCGGATCCCGGTCCGCCACACTTGGCCATCGGGATCTGCAGCTTTTGGAAATCTGCGTGACTGATGAGGTTCAGTCCAGCCCCGCCATCCACCAAAACGTGGTACATCCTCACGTTGGCGATGGTGGGAGCCACCAAGAGCGGTAGTTGGCAGGCCCCAGCCATGTTCCTGGGGCAGTTGGTGGCATTGAAGCTGATGGGGGTTCCCATCCACTTGAGGTGTGGCGCGGCACTCGGGAGAGGAGCCACCAACGCTACCGCTGGGCGCAGGCTCTAAACCGCGCTTCGGGACGAGGGGTCAGCGGACCCACCATAGATGATGTAGAGCATCTTCCGGCGCTCTTCATCACTGGAGCTGGAGTCCTCATGGTTGCGCACCGCCTTCACGGCGCGCTGAGGCTCCTGGAACTCCACCTGGTGGTCGACGTTGTCTGGGGCGTCGACCTTCTGCTTGCCCTCCTTTTGACGGTAGGGTGGGGCATCAGTTCAAAGCTGCTTCCCTTTCTGGAAGCGTTCTGCAAGCTTCTGGATCTCCCGGCACTCGGCAGCAGTATGGTAACTGGTGCCGTGCACGGGGCATAGCTCGCCTTGGTCACCATCTGGAGCTGGTGACTGTCGCTGCCTCTTGTCGGGGCGCGGCCCCCGAGCCCCACTAGGTGCCGCTGCTGCGGCAACGGGAGCCGCGGCAGGCGGTTTCATCTTGCCACCGCCCCGGTTCTTGATCTTCTTGCCGCTTCCATAGGAAGCGGTGCCAGATCCTGGCTGTCCTCCTGACTCGGAGGCTGGCAGGGAGTGCCAGTTCCGCCCTTCTGCTGCTCTGGCGCACTTGTCCGCCAGGCTGAAGAGCTCTGAGACGTCGCGGACCTCTCTGGTTGCGAGCTTCACAAGCATCTTCTTGTCCCGGACGCCTTGCCGGAACGCCACCACCACAGAAGCATTTTGGATATGTGGGATGGTGTTCCGTACCTGGGAGAACCGCTGGATGAAAGAGCGCAGCGACTCCCCAGGTTGTTGCTGGATGGCGTGGAGATCGAGCTCCGTGCCGGGCCGGGTGTAGGAACTGCCGAAGTTGGCGGTGAACTGCCGGCAGAGCTCTCCCCAGGAAGTTATGGAACTCTGGGGGAGGTTCATGAGCCAAGACCGGGCTGGGCCGGTCAAGGCGACGGGGAAGTAGTTGGCCATGACAGCCTCGTCCCCTCCTGCAGCAAGGACGGCGGTGGAGTAGATCTGGAGGAACTCCGCCGGGTTGACGCTGCCGTCGTACTTCTCGGGCAGGTGCGGCCGAAACTTGCGCGGCCACCTCGCGAAGCGAAGGTGGGGCGCCAGGGCCGCACATCCTGCTCCTGTTGCTGCAGGCATTGGTGCCGCGGACGCTTGGTTTGCTGCTGGCACTGTGTACCCCGGTATGGGCAAGGCTGCGCCATAGACCGGGGGCACCGTTTGCAGGGCATATGGCTGTGCATATGCTGCGTGGCGTATGCATGGGGCAGAGATCGCGTGGTGAAGGTCTGCGCCTCAGGCAGGGTCGAGGCTGATGTCATGCTGTCGCCGGCCTCTTGGTTGCAACGCCTTTCTCGTCGTCGCTCGAGGAACACTCAGGAATCTTGGCCCAAGTGGCATCGTTCCAGCTCTGTCCTCAGGTCCGTCGATGGGAGCCCGGTGGAGCTGGAGTCCGCCGTCTGCCCGTCAACCGTTGCCGTGCGCATCAGCGACACAGCCGGTTGGCCGGGGCGTCGTCCCCGCCGAAGTCGAGGGTTTGCGGCAGCGACGACAAGACGGTCTACTTCACGAATCCACTGCTGGGTCACGGCCTGAGGCGCGTCCCCAGCAGGTGGATTGTGCAGTAGCGCTCTTGCTGCAGCTAGCGTGCCCCCGTGGGGAAAGCTCAGCGCTGCAGAAGATCTCACGCTAGCTGGAGCCTGCATCGCCGGAGTCGGCGTTGCCGGAGTCGGCTGCTGGCTTCAAGCTTGCGCCGACACACTCCATCCTGAGTGTGTTGACACGTATTCCCCGCTAGTCACGGTCCGTCGTGAACGCGGGGGAGGAGAGCTTGCCGCTGAAGGAAGCTTCGTCATCTTCGTCGGCAGAAGCTCGTCGCGCAAGGGAAAAGCCCCCTTCCTGGCGCGCCAAATGTCGAAGTGTGTGGTCGACACTTCCCCCAGACCTGCTCTGGGCAGCCCGCGGAGGTTCTTTATCGGAGGGGCTAGTCGCTTGCAGAGAGCTTCAGCGTTAGGGACGAGTGAGGGAGAAGCTTGACACGGCGAGTTTTACGTGGTTCAGGCCGCCGGAGCGTAAAACCCTACGTCCACGGTGAGCAGAGGTGCTCGCTGTATTGCTTGCTGCTCAGAACCGGAGTCCTGAGCTTGAGGGTGAGTGATGCCTAGGATGCGAGTTCACAGAGTTCGAACCCTTGCTAACGTTGCCTACCCGAGCCTTTTATAGTCCAAAGCTCGAGCGGCTTACAAGGGGGGGCATGGGACCCGATAGGTGAACCCGGGGAGATTGCCTGCCAACTATCGTATCTGAAGTTATGTCGGTAGTTGTCTCTAGTGAAGGCTTCCGAGTCTTCGTTCTGCCATCCTGCCCATGCCGCAAGCTCCTCGTAGTGGTTGATGACGGTGGGGGCTGCAGGGGATGTCTTGTCGCTGTGTTTATTGGCTGGCAGGTTCTGACACGGCGCGCCAGTCTGCGATGCGACTGGGCGCAACGGCACCTGACAGAGGCGTGCTCCGCGTCTTGGGAAGGCACGGGCCTTGAATACCTTGTACGGGCAAGGTATGGTGCGTCTTTACGCCTGCTACCTACCGCGCAGGGGCAGGCAGCGCCGTCCTGCTGGCCACGTGGTGGGGCCGGAGCTCTCCTCTGAGGAGAGGGAGGTCCGGCCCCGCGGGACACGTGGAGCCTTCGGACCTCTCCCCACGGAGGGGGGAGGTCCGGCTTCTGTCGGCCACGTGGCGGGCCCGGAGCTCTCCTCTGAGGAGAGGGAGGTCCGGCCCCGCGGGACACGTGGCGCCTTCGGAGCTCTCCCCGCGGAGGGCGGAGGTCCGGCTGCTGCTGGCCACGTGGCGGGCCTGGAGCTCTCCTCTGAGGAGAGGGAGGTCCGGCCCCGCTGGACA
The DNA here is from genome assembly GCA_030760725.1 of Neostapfia colusana. Lineage (NCBI taxonomy): Eukaryota > Viridiplantae > Streptophyta > Magnoliopsida > Poales > Poaceae > Neostapfia > Neostapfia colusana. Next base: position 28,030 of record JASWHV010000476.1, on the reverse strand, counting down.
CGTGGCACCTTCGGAGCTCTCCCTGCGGAGAAGGGCGAGATCCTTAGACATTTTCCCCTGTGCGCGGCGGTACCCCATATTGAGGGTACCGACAAGATCAATTCTGGACGTAGCGATGATATTGACTTTAGATTAAATTGATCAACAAGTGATCTGTCCATGAAAAAGCTTCTGTTTGAAAGGAATCGAAGAACAGATGCAAAGAAAACGCGATGATGTCGTAAGGTAGTATTGGAGACCTACCTTACGTTCTTCTTGGTCTCGGGGTCCTTCTCTTAGCAAGACAGATCGTTGGGGCTCTCTTCCGGCGATCTTCCTCGACTGAACTCCGGCGAAGGGTTTATTCGGCGAGTTGGGGCTAGGGCTCTAAGTCGTCGGCTCAAGAGTTGGAAAAGAAGTTTGTGGTTTTGGCCAAAGGTTCTGGGTTCTATTTATAATCAGGAGAAGAAGAGTCCTAATCTGATTGTATTTCGAATAAGAGTCCTATTCAGATTGTCGGTGAATCTTAACAACTTATCTTTAGTTGATTTGGTGCGGTAACATTGTAGAATTCTTGTCGGTTTCCTCCCGTACCGGTATTCCCACGCGTACAGAAGCAAAAACCGCTCCAGAACTCGTTTCCTCCGCGGTGATGGGCTCCGGAAGCTCCACGTGTCCTGTGGGAACCCGGGCTCCCTTTTTCCGCGGAGACGAGCTCTGGTTGTGCCGCGTGTCAGGCGGACGAGACCTCCTTCTTCTTCAAAGGTGAGCTCCGCGTGCGCCACATGTCTGGTGGGTCGGGACTTCCCCTTTCAACAGAGGTGAGATCCGCGAACGCCATGTGTCGGTTTCCGGACCTCCCTTCTCTTCGGAGGTGAGCTCCGATATTGCCACGTGTCATAGCTGCTCCAGACTTCCTTTCTCCTTGGAGGCGAACTCCGAGGTCGACACGTGTCCAATAGTGACGGACCTCCCGGAGGTGGGCTTCGGAAGTGACACGTGTCCGATAGTGTTGGACCTCCCGGAGGTGAGCTCCGGAGGTGACATGTGTCCTGCGTGGATGGTCCTCTCTTTTTTGTGGTGTCTAGCTCCGTAGTTGACACGTGTCCTGCGGGGCTGGCCTCGCTTCTCCGCAGAGGCTAGCTCCAGGGGCAACACGTGTCCCATGGGGTCGGACCTCTCCCTCTTTTGCGAAGATGAGCTCCGAAGGCGCCACGTGGTCAGCGAGCCGCGGGAAGTGTCTTCGGCGCTCTTGGTGAACTGGATTTTGCTCTTTTAGCTATCTTTATTTATTCTTTCTCTGTTCCCACTTCTTTTAAAATGTTTTCTCTACATGAAACATGAATACATGCAGAAACCAGAAATTAGGGTGTCACATGCGGCGTGGGCAGGGCGACAAGACAAAGACTCAAAAGCCCTGGCCAGAGACAACTACCGGCATAACTGCAGGATACGGTAGATGGCAGGCAATCTCCCCGGGACCACCTATCAGGTCCCTGGCCCACCTTGTAAGCCGCCCGAGCCTTGGACTATAAAAGGCTCAGGTAGGCAACGTTACAAAGGGTTCGGCATTTTGGCTCAACACCCTGACTTAGCCTTCTAGCACTCAGCTCATCCTCAAGCTCAGGACCCCGGTTCTGAGCACTAAGCAATACAACGAGCGCCTCCGCTCACCATGGACGTAGGGTTTTACGCTCCGGCGGCCTGAACCACATAAAAAATCTCTGTGTCAACCTTCTCCTTCCTTCGTCCCTAACGCATAAGCTCTCCGTGAGTGACTAGTCCCTCTGAAAAGGAACCTCCGCGGGCTACCCAGTGCAGGCCCGGGGGAAGTGTCGACGGCACACTTCGACAAAGGGGATCTCTACCAGTGTGGCGCCAACCACATCCTATTGCGGTGGATAACCCAGGAGGAAGGCTGCGACTTGCTCGCTGAGATCCATGGAGGCGAGTGCGGGAATCACGCTTCCTCATGCGTGCTGGTCGGTAAAGCCTTCCAGCACGGCTTCTACTGGCCGACAGCTCTCATGGATGCCGTCAAGCTGGTCAAGAGATGCAAGGCGTGCCAGTTCCACGCCAAGCGGATCCACACATCGGCTCAGACGCTGCAGATGATTCCGCCCTCGTGGCCGTTCACGGTATGGGGGTTGGACATCCTGGGGCCATTCCCCAAAGCCGTCGGGGGATTCCGACACCTCTACGTCGCCATCGACAAGTTCACCAAGTGGCCGGAAGCTTCACCAGTCATCACCATCATCAAGCAATCCGCAGTCAAGTTCATCAAGTCGATCGTCTGCAGGTTCGGGGTCCCAAACAGAATCATCACCGACAACGGGACCCAGTTCACCAGTGCAGCGTACCAAGAGTACTGCGAAGACCTTGGCATTCAGGTGTGCTATGCCTCTATCGCTCATCCAAAGAGCAATCGGCAAGTCGAGAGGGCCAACGCCGAGATCCTTCGGGGCCTCAAGACTTGCACCTATGCCAGCTTGAGGAAACATGGTGCCAAGTGGGTGGATGAGCTTCCGAGCGCACTGTGGGCTAGCCGGACATCCCAGAGCCGGGCCACCGGGGAGACACCCTTCTTTATGGTCTAAGGGGCGAAGCCGTGCTTCCCCCAGAAGTCACCATGGGGTCCCCCCGTGTCCGAGCCTATGACGAAGCCGCGGAGGACCAGCTCCGGCATGAGGACATCGACCTTGTCGATGAGGCTCGACTGCAAGCAACGCTCCACAACGCACGGTACCGGCAGTCGCTCCGGCGCTACCACCAGAGGACCGTGTGTGTCCGGGAGCTCAAAGAAGGTGACCTGGTGCTGCGGCGCATACTTTCTCGAGAAGGGACCAACAAACTCTCCCCCAGCTGGGAAGGTCCCTTCCGAGTCACGAAAGTTTGCCGCCCTGGGTGTGTGCGCCTTTCCACCGAGGACGAAGATCCGCTCCCAAACCCTTGGAACATAGAACATCTCCGTAAGTTCTATCCTGAGAGTAGTAGTAGGACAATTCCTTTTCTTTCTGTAATAGACCCCATAGAGTCTAGGAACAGCGCTCGGAGCAATTAAACCCCAGTGGGTGGTCCAGGACTACGTCCAGCATGGCCTGGTTCCGTACCCTAAGCGCGTAGGCTCTTGCCCCCCTTCATAATGGGGTGGGTCGTTGCCTCCATGTATATCCTACCTTCCTCCTATGGATGTTTATATGGAAAGAATCCTGTCCTACCACGCTCTTACTTATGTGTTCATTTAAATTATGCATTAAGTTTTATGATCATATCTCCCCATGCTCAAAAACAGTGTATGCTCATCGTACACTAAGCTCTCCTTCCCCACTCTCATCCCTATTCGGCATTTGCTATCCTACCGAAGGCGGTCGTGCTTGAGGTACCTGCCGATGGCCAGGGGGCCTCTCGGACCTCCCCCAGTTGGGTGTTGCGACGCCAGTTGGTCACCTCCAGGAAAAGCCTACGCTGTGCATGGGGGGTCCAGGGTGCGTAACCTGCTTTGCCTGGTTCCGTACCCAAAGCGTGCGCACTCTGCCCTTCGGAGGTCCAGGGTGTACAGCCTGCTTTGCCTGGTTCCGTACCCAAAGTGTGTGCACTCTGCCTCCCCGGCGTTAGGGTCCAGTACTAGGGGCCGAACGGTCGTACCCTGATCTCGGAGGGAGCCGGACCTCCGGTGTCGGGCGCACTGAATTGCCCAAGCCCCATATACCGGTCTAGGACCGTAAGCCAAATAAGACTAAGAGACAGGGAAGGGAGAGTCCTCGCGGAGAATTACGGTTCCCCTACTTGTGTGCTGGACCTCCTGAGAGGCCACCCGGACCTCCGGAGCCAGGGTCCCGGCACCGCTGTGCTCCGGGCGGACAGGGGGGCCCTGGCCTTAGCTCCCCCGCAGGAATGTGGTAGGTGCGACCAAACAATTGGCCACACCTACCAGGGGGCCACTACGGGAACTGCACAAGGGAGGACCGGAGCACCCGGCGGTACTGGAGTCCCAGGGCTTCTGAAGACCGGAGCTCTTGACTCCAACCAAAGACCAGAAGGGCCGGACCTCGCCCCCTCCGCAGGGGTGAGCTCCGAAGGCTCCACGTGTCCAGCGGGACCGGACCTCCCTCTCCTCAGAGGAGAGCTTCGGGCCTGCCACGTGGCCAGCAGAGCTAGACCTCGCCCCCACCGCAGTGGCAAGCTCCGAAGGCTCCACGTGTCCAGCGGGGCCGACCTCCCTCTCCTCAGAGGAGAGCTCCGGGCCCGCCACGTGGCCGGCAGAACCGGACCTCACCCCCTCCACAGGGGCGAGCTCCGAAGGCTCCACGTGTCCAGCGGGGCCGGGCCTCCCTCTCCTCAGATGTGAGCTCCGGGCCCGCCACGTGGCCAGCAGAGCTGGACCTCCCCCCTCCGCGGGGAGGAGCTCCGTAGACCCCTTGGGCCCTTATGACAACAAGGACCCGAGGAAGGTGTCTGTGCAAAGCTTCGTGATCGGTGGAGACCTCTCAGAGCCCTTGCGGAGCTAAGGACTTGGACAGGACAAGCCAAGAAAATAAGCAAAGTGCAGACACAGAAAACAACAAGTCCATTCATCAGAAGCTCCATGAGCTGGACTACAGACACAACAAAAACAAAAGATACAAGGCTCCCCAGCAACAAGGGCAAGCCCCTAAGAGTTCCCGGACTCCCGCTGGAACCTAGACGCGACGAGGGCGGCGACGTCTCCAACACCGGCCCTGGCGACCTCCTCCTGCTCGGCGACGGGGCCCTGCACCACCGGCTCCAGAGAGACGGAGGAGTCCCAGCTCCGGAAGCATGTCAGCATGTGCGTGGCGACTTCCTTCGCCAAGCTCCTCCGCTCTACCTCAAGCTCGTCAGCGACCACCGCTTCTAGCCTCTCCAGCTTGGCGCCGATGGACTCGAGCGTCGGGATCACCTCGACCACCTCTTGAGTCGGAGCCCCCGTCCTCATGGGGCTGAAGCCAAGGGGCACTAGAGCAGACTCCGCCAGGCCGACGAAGTCCCAGACTGCTCGGGCCTCGACGATCCGTGAAGCACGGAGCCTCTCCACCTCCTTCCTCGGTGAACCTCCTCTCCTTGGTTGCCAAGGTGTTCTCCGGAAGCTGGAGGTCCCGGGTGAGCCGCTCCAACTCTGATGCCTGGAAGTCGGCAGCCAACTCCCGGTCCAGCGCCGCCTGGCGGTCCCGGGCGACCTGCTCCTCCCTCTCGGCCAGAGCTGCCTCCCGAAGCTCCAGCTCTTCATCCCGGGCCTTTAGGTCACCATCTCCAGCCTCCAGCTGCTCGGCGACCTTCTTCTCCTTGGTCGCCACTGCGCGCTCCTGATCTGCGACGGTGCACTCGCGGCGCACCAGCTGTAGCCGCAGCTCCTCGTTGGCGTCGGAGCGGGCCCGAATACTAGCGTAAGCCTCGCGGGTCTCCTGCAAGATCCGCCGAGTCTCGGCGTCCAGGCGTTCGACGGCTCTCCTCTGCACCTCGAGGAGCTCCTCCTCAGCATCAAGCCTGCCCCGCTTGGCGTCGAGCTCTTCCTCGACCTAGCGGGTCCATAGTTTCAAGAGTCGCCCCCAGCTACGGAGGTGGTCCCTCTCATCCGCCAAGACCTCCCGCCCACGCTCAAGCGCAGCCTGGACCTGCCGGACGCTAGACTGGGCCTTCTCCATGGTGTCTGTCGGTACCTGAGATATGGGGTACCCCCGCGCACAGGGTAAAATGCCTAAGGAACTCGCCCTTCTCCGCAGGGAGAGCTCCGAAGGCACCACGCGTCCGGCGGGGCCGGACCTCCCTCTCCTCAGAGGAGGGCTCCGGGCCCGCCACGTGGCATACAGAAGCCGGACCTCCCCCTCCGCGGGAGAGAGATCTGAAGGCGCCTCGTGTCCAGCGGGGTCGGACCTCCCTCTCCTCAGAGGAGAGCTCCGGGCCCGCCACGTGGCCAACAGAAGCCGAGCCTCCCCCTCCGCGGGGAGAGGTCCGGAGGCTCCACGTGCCCCGCGGGACTGACCCTCCTCTCCTCTGAGAAGGGCTCCGGGCCCGCCACGTGGCAGCAGAACGACGCTGCCTGCCCCGAGCGGTAGGCAGCGGACGTAAATACGCCCCATACCTTGCCCGTACAGGGTATTCAAGGCCCGCGTCTTCCCAAGACGCGGAGACGCGGAGCACGCTTCTGTCAGGTGCCGTTGCGCCCAGTCGCATCACAGACTGGCGCGCTGTGTCAGAACCTGTCAGCCAATAAACACCGCGACAAGACATCCCATGCCGCCTGCGCCGTCATCAACCGCTACGACTAGCATGCGGCATGGGCAGGGCGGCAAGATGAAGACTCAGAAGCCTTCGGCCGGAGACAACTACCAGCATAACTGCAGATACGGTTGATAATAGACAATCTTCACGGGACCACCTGTCGGGTCCCGGCTCCCCTTGTAAGCCGCCCGAGTTTTGGACTATAAAAGGCTCGGGTAGGCGTCGATAGCAAGGGTTTGCATTTTGCAACTCATACGCTAGCCATACACTCTCAAGCTGTAACTCACCCCCGAGCTGAGGCCCCCGGTCCTGAGCAGCAAGCAATACAGCGAGCTCCATAGCTCGCCGTGGACGTAGGGTTTTACGCTCCGGTGGCCTGAACCACGTAAAACTCGCCGTGTCAAGCTCTTACTAACTCGTTCCATCTGCGCAAGCTCTCCGCTAGGAACTAGCCCCACCGAAAAAAGAACCTCCGCGGGCTGCCCAGTGCAGGCCCGGGGGAAGTGTCGACCGAACACTTCGACATTTGGCGCGCCAGGTAGGGGGCTTTTCTCCTAGCGCAACGAGTTTCCGCCAACGAAGATGACCAAGCTTCCTTCAGCGGCAAACTCTCCCCCTCCGCGTTCACGGCGAACCGTGACCACTGGGGAGTACATGTCGACGCACTCAGGACCGAGTGTGTCGGCACAAGCTGGTAGCCAGCAGCCGACTCCGGCAACGCCGACTCCGGCTATGCAGGCCCCAACCAGTGTGAGATCTTCTGCAGCGCTGAGCGTACACCATGGAGGTGCGCTAGCTGCAGCAAGAGCGCTGCTGCGCAATCCACCTGCGGGGGATGCGCCCCATTCAGCGACCCAGCAATGGGTCCGCGAGGTGGACCGCCTCGTCGTCACCGCCGCGAACCCTCGGTTTCGGCTAGGACGGCGCCCAGGACAACCGGCTGTGTCGCTGACACGCACACCCACGGTTGACGGGCTAACGGCGGATTCCAGCTCCTCCAGGCTCCTGTCGACGGACCTGCGAAGGGAACTGGAACGGTGCCACTTGGGCCAAGACGCCCGGGTGTACCTCGAGCGACGCCGAGAAAGGCGTCGCAACCATGAGGCTGGCGACAGCATGTCGTCGGCCTCGACACAACCAGAAGGGCAGGCCTTCGCCACGCGAGCCCTGCCTCAGGCATATGCTGCGCAGCATATGCCACAACTATATGCGCCGCAAGCAGCGGCCCCGATCTATGGTGCAGCCTTGCCCATGCCGGGATACGCGGTGCCAAGTGCGAACCAAGCGTTCGCAGCGCCAGTACCTGCAGCAGCAGGTGCAGGATGTGCGGCCCTTGCACCCCACCTTCGCTTCGCAAGGTGGCCACGAAAGTTTTGCCCGCACCTGCCCGAGAAGTACGACGGCAGCGTCAACCCAGCGGAGTTCCTCCAGATCTACTCCACCGCCGTACTTGCTGCAGGAGGGGACGAGGCTGTCATGGCCAACTACTTCCCCGTCGCCTTGACCGGCTCAGCTCGGTCTTGGCTCATGAATCTACCTCAGGGGTCCATAACCTCCTGGGGTGAGCTCTGCCGGAAGTTCGTCACCAACTTCGGCAGCTCCTACACCCGCCCCGGCACGGAGCTTGACCTCCACGCCGTCAAGCAACAACCTGGGGAGTCGCTGCGCTCTTTCATCCAGCGGTTCTCTCAGGTACGCAACACCATCCCGCATATCCAAAGTGCCTCTGTGGTGGTGGCATTCCGGCAGGGTGTCCGGGACGAGAAAATGCTTGAGAAGCTCGCGACCAGAGAGGTCCGCGACGTATCGGAGCTCTTCAGCCTGGCGGACAAGTGCGCCAGAGCGGCTGAAGGGCGGAACTGGCACGCTCTGCCGACCTCCGAGTCAGGAGGGCAGCCTGGGTCCGGTGCTGCTGCCTATGGGGGTGGCAAGAAGACCAAGAACCGGGGGAGTGGAAAGATGAAGTCACCATTCAAGGCCCCCGTCGCTGCAGCTGCGACGACCAGTGGAGCTCGGGGGCCACGCCCCGACAAAAGGCAGCGGCAATCACCGGCCCCAGACAGTGACCAAGGCGGGCTATGCCCCGTGCATGGCACCTGCAACCATACTGCTGCCGAGTGCTGGGAGATCCAGAGGCTCGCAGAGCGCTTCCGCAAAGGGAGACAGCAGAGGGCTGAAGCGCCGCCCTACCCTCAGAGGGATGGCAAACAGAAGGTCGATGCCCCAGTCACTGCTGCCCACCAGGTGGGGTTCCAGGAGCCTCAGCATGTCATAAAGACAGTGCATGACGGTGAGGACTCCAGTTCCGACGGTGACAGGCCAGGGCGTTAGCCAACTGCGGCGCGCCTCCGTGCCTCGAACATACCTCTCGGGGGCCGCCTAAGGTCTGTCAACCCCTTGAAGGCCTTGCCAGAAGGGGAAGACGCCTTAGGTCATCCAAGACGAGCCCGGGCCTACCTACCCCTTGAAGGCCTTAGCCAGAAGGGGAGAACTCCCCGGGGGCCCCCAGGAGAAGCCGCGCAGGACCTGATCCAGCGCGAAGATAACAACCTCATCGACAAGACTCGGCTGCAGGGAACACCCCGCAACGCACGGTCTCGGCTAATGCTCTAAGCACTACCGCCAAATAACCAAACGCGTCGGGGGCCTGCAGGAGGGCAACCTGGTGAAGCGGCATGCTCTATTCGAAGAAGGACCCATAAGCTCTCCCTCAGCAGGGAAGGTCCCTTCCGAATCATGAAAGCTGCCGTCCCAGGTACACATGCCTTTCAACCGAGAGTGGGATCCGTTCCCATAAATCCTTGCCATGGAGCAACACTGTAAGTCCTACTTCCTGAGCATCAGTAGGACAGGGTTATTCCCTTCTGTAATAGATCCCATAGAATTTAGGAACAGCGCTTGGGGCAGCTAAGTCTCAAGGGACGGTACAGGACTACGTCCAGTTTAGCCTGGTTCCGACCCTATGCGCGTAGAGTCTTGCTTCCCTTGAAGACAAGGCGGAACATTGCCTCCCTGTACAGCCAGAATTCCACCTATGGGTATGAATACAGAGCCCTATTCTACTTAGCTCTCTCTCATGCGCTCATTTAAATTATGCATTAATTTTTACGATCGCACTATCTCTGTATGTTCATCGTACATCTAGCTCCCCCTCTCCTGCGCTCATCCATAGTCGGCATTTGCTATCCTACCGAAGGCGGCTGCGCTTGAGGCACCTGCCGATGGCCGAGTGAGTCTCTCGGGCCTCCCCCAGTCATGTGTTGCGGTGCCAGTTGGTTACCTCCAGGAAAGGCCTGCGTTGTGCATGGGGGGTCCAGGGTGCGTATCCAGCTTAGCCGGCCCAGAGCCCAAAGCATGCGCATCCTGCCCTCCGGAGGTCCAGGGGAGTACGTCCGCTTTGCCTGGTCATGAACCCAAAGCACGTGCACTGTGCTTCCCCAGCGCATGGACCGGTACTAGGGATCGGACGGCCGTACCCGGACCTCGGAGGGAGCCGGAGCTCCGGCGCCTCGTGCACAGAATTGCCCAAGCCCCGTATAGCGAATCAGGAACGTAAGACGGATAAGACTAGGAGACGGGAGGGGAGGACCCCCCGAGGAGAATTACGTTTCCTCTGCCTGTGTGCAGGACCTCCAGGTTACGGCAACAGGGGCTGCATGAAGCAGGGGGAAAGGAGCTATCAGCTACTCCGGCCTGGAACTGGAAGGACCGGGACCTGCCCCTCCAGCAGGGGCGGGACCCGGGGGCCCCACGTGTTCAGCGGGCCTGGAACGCTCTCCTCCCTTGAGGAGGGCTCCGGGCTTGCCACGTGGTGGGCGGAAGCCGGACCTCCCCCTCGGTGGGAGGGCTCCAAAAGCCCTACGTGTCCAACATGGCCGGAGCTCCCGCCTCTTAGGAAGGAGCTCCGGACCCGCCACGTGGAAGGCAGATCTGGAGCTCCCCATAGGGCGAGATCCGGAGACCTCCGGGGGATCCTAACACGGTTAGGACCCGGGGCGGGTGTCTGTGCAAAGCTCCGAGGTTGGAGATGGCCTCTGAGTACCTTGCGGAGCTAAGGACTCAGTCAGGCAAAGCCAAGAAGGAGAGGAAAAGCATCACAGACACAAATATCCAAGAGAGTCAAATTAAGCAAGGCTCCATGAGATGGACTACAGACTCGATAAGAAGAAAGAAACAAGCCCCAAGGGTCTCCCGACACGACCAGAATCCAGAAGTTGCAACAACGGCCGCGTCGCCAGGCTTCAGCCCTGGCGGAACTCTCTCGCTCTATGACCAGAGCGCAGGAATCGCCTCCCTCATCACCGGCGCAAAAACCAGTGACACCACGGGAGCTCCTGAGGCCCCCTCCGCAGTATTCAGCGGTCTTCTTGGAGACTCTACCGCCTGGGATTCTCCACGGTGCATCGGCGGTTTCCTTCTCCTGAAGTTCCCTCATCACCTGCCTAAAAGCCGGTGTCGTCAAGGGTGCTCCTGAGGCCCTCTCCGCAGCATTCAGCGGTTCCTTTGAGGACTCCACCACCCTCAGGGGCAGGGCAGGCAGGCTCCCTGAGTCCCAGGCTTGGTGCAGACGCAACCGCTGGAGGGAGCTGAGAGCAATTCTTCCCCCCATAAGTGTAACACCCCAAATTTTGATTCAAAACTCTAAACCATGTTCAGAGGGGAATTTAAAAATTTTTGGACGTGTTGCATGTTTTGCAAAAATTCAAATTCAAACTGGAATTCAAATTATACTCAAAACAGAAAAGAAATGGAAAAAGAAAAAGAGAAACGGGAAAAAAACCGGCCAGTGGGCCGAAACCCGCCAGCCGGCCCAGTTTCCCCGCGCCAGCCCGCCCCCGCGCGCGCCGCGCTGTCTCTCACAGACAGGTGGGACCCACCTGTCATCCCTAACCCCGCGACCCCGGACTCTCTCCCGCGCGCGCTATTGCAACCGACCGGATTTCCGCGTCCCGCAGCCGAATTCTGGTCCCAAACAACTCAAACTCGATCGCAACAGACCCACCGCCCTCCCCCGGCTATAAAAACTCCAGCCCCGATCGGTTTTTCTCACGCGATCGCCGATTTTCACTCCGGTGAGCACCGAGACTTCGCCGGTGAATTCTGGCCGATCTAAGCTCGGAAACTCTGATCTAACTCGCTGGTCTTGATCCACCGCCTCCGGGGAACTTTGCAGGTGCAGAAAACTCGGAGAATTACGGTGTAAACACAGCGCCGACGAGCTTCGCCGTGGTTTTGCCTCGGACCTCGCCGCCGATCACTTTCCAGGACCCCCGAGCTCGAGAAAACCCCCGAGGTGAGATCCCTGACCTCCCCTCTACCGATCTATGCCATAAGATCACAGTTCTAGGCAGAATTCTCGCGGATCCGAAACTTTCCGGCGAGATCGCCGCTTCCCGCCGCCGTGCGCCGCCGGCAGCGCCGCCCGCACTCGATCGGAGCGACGTGGCCGCTTGTGCGCCGTTTATTTTAAATCGCACGGTAGACTTTAAATCCTCACGTACCGGTTCGATGTTATAATCTCAGCCGTCGGTTTAAAATCGGACGGTCCACGTCAGCCCCGCGTTATAAAGACTGGAATTCTTACGTGCTACCCCCTGGGGTTCTCTGGAATTGAGAGCTAGCCCCGGAAACTTCAGATCTAGCCCCTGGAACTCCAGAAAATCATGTAAATTCATTTAAAAATCAGTTTTAGCCCCTGGACTTAATAGAAATTAGGAAAAACACCTCTGATAAGTGTAGCTAGACCCCTGAAAATTATGAAAATAATATTATAGACCCTGTAATGGGGTGAATTCATTATTTTAGCCCTGTTTAGTATTTAATTTGGAAAATTTAATATGTAACTAGTGTTTAAAAATTAAAAAGGGGGACAAACATAATTGTCAAAATTAATTAAAAACTTTCTCAGTACTTAGAAAACTTTGGAGTGAGATAAAAATATATTTTTGGGCTGAAATAAATCTGTTTCATCTATTATTCACATTTATTAGTATAGGGACACATTTTTAAGTAAAGAATAGTTATAGAAAAAATAGGGGAAATAATTATGAAATAGTCTACATCAGAGGCCAAGGTCAAAATATGTTATTCAATTATTTAGGACCAAAACCTATACTGTTTAGATGATGTGTATTACTAATTTCATAATAAAATACACAATTATGCATAGGAATATAAATCTGAAAATATAGCAACTAGTAAATGATAAATGGAGTTTCCAAAATACAAAGAATTCAGTTTAGGGTTGGTAGAAATTATGAAGGCACATATGGAGAAGAAAAATACTTTTCTTACATACTTGGTAGTAAAAAGGTGTAGTAGTTGAATATAAGAAATTTATTGGAAACCCATATAAATAGTATGTAAGTATAAATGTGGACACAAAAGTAGGAATCATATATACATGGTTAAAAGTGCATGCAAGCCACAACTTAACACACATAAAGTAATCACAACACATATAATGGTAAAGAACTTTGATAAATATGAATGTGTGGTTTGTATGAAGTAGAAGTGTGAACTATGTCTTATGATTGTTGTTTTTCTTTTGCTATGTGTGATGGTATGAAGTAGAACCTGTTCAAGAGCACGTTAACCCTTTCCAAGATCAGGACTACCCATTTCAAGAGCAGCAAGAAGGAGGCAAGTGTCCTTCACCACTTTGATCATATGCTAGGATGTGTAGATAGAATTATTTGCATTGTCAAATGAAATATGAAACCCATGCTAGGAAAGTTTCCCTAGAATTGCATTACCTTGTTTCCTTGTAGCTTGGGTTGGGATTTATTTTACCATGTCATTTATTTCCATGCATATGCTTAGCCATGCTTAGAATGGGATATTTGGGATATGAGATCATCAGTTTATTTTACCATGCTCTTGAATGAGCTAATGTGAGTTATGTAGAGGTAGGGATCAAGGCAAGTTGGATGTTTTGGTTGTGTGCTGGGTGCACGAGACTTGGGTTTGTGTTTAGTACTTGCCTGGATCCTAAGGACCGGTTCATGGAGCATGTAACCCGGCTTTACAGTGCCAACCACATGCTGAGATGGGGCAGCTTGGCCAATTAATTAGGTGTATCCCCGGCGTAGTATGGGTGTGTTGGATGGTGCGGGGAGTAGGTGTCAGCTGGACTACCATATGAACCGCAAGGCTCAAGAGGGGGCCACTGCAGCGGGGTTGGAGCCTCTTGTATGCTGTTAGGGGTGAAACCTCAGTGGGCCCACGCTCGTCGGGAATCCCTTTGTAAAGGCTTCGTAGTGATCTCCTGGCCGCACACCTGGGAAGTGTGAATGTGGATCGTAGCCACTGGCATAATGGAGGTTCTTTTAGTCCACCCGGCAACGGGGGATGAAATCACTACTTGTGGGTACAGTGGTACAAACTCTGCAGAGTCAAAACTGTCTTGACAGCCGTGCTCACGGTTAAGAGCGGCCTGGACTTATTCATGATTAGAGGATTGATGGTTTTGGAGGTTAAGCGGGGAGCTTAACATTGGAAATGATGTTATGGTTATTGGATTATGATAATGGGTTGGGAGGTTAGGACCATTTCACCTGTGTAGTAATCTAGGTGCTTAATAAGCTAAGGTGATAGGTATTAATTGCGTAGTGCTTTAACCATGAGTTCAACCTCTCCTTGATTCTAGCCATGCATGATATAATTTTCCCACACTTGCTGAGTACCATTGGTACTCAACCTGGCATATTTGTTGGTTTATATTGCTGCTCAGGTCAAGATAATGAGGTGGTGTATAATGACCAAGATTTTGGACCCGAGGAAGGTTTTTAGGTTCATGAAGACCCCCGGGCAACGCCTGTGATGGAGCCCTAGAGAATAATATTCCGCTGCTAGTTTATTTACTTGTGATGAAGCATTAGTGTCCATTGAGACATTTGCGATGTAAGACTTATTTATATTCGACACCTGGCTTGTAATAAATGATGCTTCACTATTTGTCATCACATGTATGAGAAAATGATCCTGGCATACATGTGATATTCACTTGGTTGTTCTTCGGAAAAACCGGGTGTGACAGAGGTGGTATCAGAGCCAAGGTTGCCCGTAGGAACGTGGACCTAGGTAGAAATGGACGTATTTAAGGGCCCTATTTTCTTAAAAACTATTTTCCAAGGTGTGGGTGGAAAAGTGTTATTAAAGGAGTCATTTTCTTCATCTTACCCCAACTTTCATTCAAAATAGGATTCTTGTTTGAGAATTTATCTAACTTAATTTTTAAATTCTTTTATTTTAGATGGTTCGCATGATTCGCACCGCTCGTAAGTCCACAGGAGGGAGAGTTCCCGTAGTTGCCCTTGCCGAAAGAGAGGAGAGTCGTCCAGTGACGTACCTTTCCTATGGATTGGCAGTAGGAGATTTGTTGCGCCGTCTTCGACGTATGCTCGAAGCCGCCGGCAATACGGGCAAGCTAATCATCCACTATAACTCCACCAGGACCATCCGTGAGAAGAGGGAAGAATGGAGTTCGGAGATGAGGATTATACACGAGAATCAACTGCTTAAGATTCACCACTCTCCAGCTTGTCGAGCAACACAAGTTGACGCGGAGAAAGATGTCACCTGGGAGGCCATCACCTGCCAGAGTCACATCTATCGTCGCCACTTGGACAAAACTGAGTACATGTATGTCCTCCAACGTGAGAGTGGTACCACGGAGTACAAGTACCCACCGGTGCAGCAAGGGACTTCCCATGAGCACATGGACTTGTGCTTGGAGGATGCTGCTATGCTCAGCACTCGACTGCAGGAGTGTCAACAAGAGCTTCAGGATGTCCGAGACACCCTGAAGGAAACGGAGGCGTTGCTGCGAGCTTGCTTAAAGGCGAGAGAAAGAGGAGATGGGAATGAACTGTGTGTCACCGTGAGTGATACATGGACTCCTGACTCCCCGGATCGCCGAGCGATCAGGCGTCGTCGCACTTCTCCACCAGCAGCCTCCCCACCCAATGCAGAGTCAGAAGGTAGCCGAAATGAGGAGGAAGATCCCGAGGAGCCAGCTCAAGAGGACGAGTAGTGTAGAGTCTTTCTCCTAGCTAGCAAGAGGTCGAGTAGTCGAGTCGTTACGTAGTTAATGGTGTGATGATGCTTGGTGTGTGACGTGAGTTGTGGAAGCCATGAGCAATTGTCCACAGCCTCGTCTTCAGATTGTTTTGCTTTGGTTGGTGAACCCACAGGAAATAATAGTGCATTTATTTGGTGTGAGATATGAACCCTCGTAAAATTTTAACAAAGCCTCAACATCTCAAAGTACCAACAAATGAAAGTAGTAAGATGATACTAAATGGTATCAAATTAACATTTGTTGATTCTGCCAGATGGCCGGAAGAGGAAAAGGACGTGCTGCCAACCCCGCCAACAACAATGATGAGGCATGCAACCCTCATCTTTCTGGAGGCCAGGACAGGGGTGGTCGCCGTGAAGAAGTTGATCCTCTCCACCAAATGCTGGAGAATCAAAATCAGCTTATCCAGAACTTGACTCAAGTGGTGGCCAACTTGCATCAAGTTCCACCTCCACAAGCTGCACCACGCCAACCAAGGTTGAGTGAGTTTCTAGGAACTCAACCTCCAAAGTTTGCAAGTGCTGCTGAACCTCTGGAGGCAGATGATTGGCTGAAGACCATTGAAAGTAAGATGAGGATAATACAATGCCAAGGGTATGAGAGGGTGCTGTTTGCCTCTCATCAATTGCATGGACCTGCTGCTGATTGGTGGACCGCCTACGTGGCCGCCCATCATGACCCTGAGAACATCACTTGGGAAGAGTTCAAGCGTAGCTTCCGCAACCATTACATCCCAAGAGGTGAACTCAAAAACAAGAGGAAGGAATTTTTGGGACTCCAGCAGGGAAACATGACTATGAGGGAATACCTCACTAAATTTACTCAGCTATCCCGTTATGCCCCACGAGACATAGAGACTGATGAGCAGAAACAAGATTGTTTCGTGGAAGGACTTACCGCAGAGATGCAGTGTGCAATGTCCTCCAATGAGTATGAAAGCTTTCAAAAGATGGTGGACAGAGCATTTGTGGTGGAAAGGAAGCTAAAGGCCCTGGAAAATGAGAATAAGAGGAAGGCGGGGTGGTCACATCAGGCCTCAGGGAGCAACACCCGCCCACGTATGATGCAGCAACCTACGGGGCAGACAAACCGTGCTGCGGTACCCTATTCAGCACCAAGAGGGTACAACCCAAACTACAGGCCTCCCGCAGCACCAGCACAGCCGCAACGTCAGTTTGTGCAGCAGCCTCGCCCCGCATATCCACCTCGACCAGCAGTGCAAGGACCCCCAAACCAACCCCAAGACAACAAGGGCCAGGCATCTAAGATTGGGGTGCAATGTTTCAGCTGTGGTGAAGTGGGGCACTACGCCCATAAATGCCTAAAGAAGAAGCCTGCGCCGCCACAATAGCAGAATGTAGTGAGAGGACGGGTGAACCACGTCACTATGGAGGAAGCACAAGAGGCACCCAACGTGGTAGTTGGTAAGTTTCCTGCCAATTTACACCTTGCAACTCTGCTGTTTGATTCTGGTGCTACCCACTCGTTCATTGCTCAAGGGTTTGTTAAGAAGCATGACCTAGCAACCACACAAATGAACCATATGCTAGCCGTAAACTCTCCAGGTGGATAAATAAGGACAAGACAAGTGTGTCCCAAAGTGAGCCTAGACATTAATGGGGTAGTATTTACTGCTAACCTCAAAGTGATAGATTCACAAGGGATAGATATTATTTTGGGTATGGATTGGTTGACCAAACATAAAGGAATCGTCCATTGTTCGACCAGAACGGTGGAACTAACTCACCCCAATGGCACAAGAGTAAAGTTCATAACGATACACGAGCCTAGGAGGGACATTAAATTAAATCAAGTGGAGGTGAAAGTTGAGGAAATCAGGACTATCAGGGAATATCCAGATGTTTTTCCGGAGGAATTGCCAGGTATGCCTCCCGACCGTGACGTGGAATTCGCAATTGAGCTAGTACCGGGAACAGCCCCGATATACAAGAGACCTTATCGAATGGACTCCAAGCAGCTAAAAGAGCTCAAGGATCATTTGAGAGAATTGACGGAGAAGGGGTATATTCGCCCTAGTTCCTCACCATGGGGAGCTCCGGTGATATTTGTGCCCAAGAAAGACGGAACCCAAAGGTTATGCATGGATTACCGTGCCTTGAATTAAGTAACCATCAAAAACAAGTACCCATTACCCCGCATTGAAGACTTGTTTGATCAGTTGAGGGGAGCTTGTGTGTTCTCAAAAATTGATCTCAGGTCGGGGTACCACCAACTCAAGATAAGGCAATCAGATATTCCCAAGACAGCTTTCGTATCTCGGTACGGACTGTATGAATACACTGTCATGCCTTTTGGGCTAACCAATGCCCCGGCATATTTCATGTACCTCATGAACAAGGTATTCATGGAATATCTGGACAAATTTGTAGTGGTTTTCATAGATGATATTCTCGTCTTCTCCAAAAATGAAGAAGAACATGAGGAACATCTAAGGTTGGTGTTACAGAGGCTGAGAGAACACCAACTATATGCCAAGTTGAGCAAGTGTGAGTTTTGGCTGAAGAGAGTTCCCTTTTTAGGACATATAATCTCGGAGGGAGGAATCTCCGTAGATCCCGCCAAAATCGAGGATATCCAGAAGTGGAAAACCCCTGAAAATGTCGGGGAAGTTCGAAGCTTTTTGGGATTGGCTGGATACTATCGACGGTTTATTGAGGGATTCTCCAAGATCTCGAGACCTCTCACCAAACTGTTGGAGAAGGGAATCACATTCACCTGGACGCCACAGTGCGATACGAGCTTTCAGGAGCTAAAGAAGAAATTGACAACAGCCCCAGTGTTGGTTATGCCAGATATGCAGAAGAATTTCACAGTGTACTGCGATGCCTCTGGAAATGGGTTGGGATGTGTTCTCATGCAAGAAGGACATGTCGTGGCATATGCATCCCGGCAGCTTCGGAAGCACGAGAAGAACTATCCTACACATGACCTAGAACTAGCTGCAGTGGTACACGCGTTGAAAATTTGGCGGCACTATTTGATGGGGAAGAGGACAGAGATATATACGGATCATAAGAGTTTGAAGTACATATTCACACAACCAGATCTCAACCTCCGACAAAGGAGATGGTTAGAGCAAATCAATGACTTTGATGTGGGCATCAACTATCATCCCGGGAAAGCAAACGTCGTGGCCGATGCTTTGAGTCGGAAAGTGCAGGTCAATAAGTTGAGTTTAAAGGACATGCCTGCAGAATTGAAGGACGAGGTTATAAGACTCAATCTATGTCTAGTAAATAGTGGTGAAGCCATCGCCATGGAAGTGGACTCCACACTCGAGCAAGACATATGCGAGGGCCAAACGAATGATGAGAAGATACAAGAGATCAGACAGCTCATCAAGGAAAATAAAGCTCCTGGTTTTAGAGAGGATGAACAGGGAACGGTGTGGCACGGGAAAAGGATATGTGTGCCAGAAGTAAAGGAGATCCGTGAATTGATTTTAAAGGAGGCTCACGATTCTGACTATTCCATTCATCCTGGGAGTAGGAAGATGTACCAGGACCTCAAAGGCAGGTATTGGTGGTATGGCATGAAGCGAGATGTCGCGGAACATGTTGCCCTATGTGACACATGTCAGTTGGTGAAAGCTGAACATCAACGACCCGCGGGATTATTGCAACCACTTAAAGTGCCTGAATGGCAATGGGAAGAAATCAGCATGGATTTTGTCGTGGGATTGCCTAGGACCCAATCCGGGTATGATTCAATATGGGTCATTATTGATAGGCTAACCAAGGTAGCTCATTTCATTCCTGTGAAAGAAAGCTACAGCGGATCCAAATTGGCAGAATTGTACATGTCAAGGATTGTGTGTTACCATGGAGTGCCAAAGAAGATAGTGTCGGACCGAGGGACACAGTTCACCTCGAGGTTTTGGCAGAAGTTGCATGAAACCATGGGAACCCATCTGAACTTTAGTTCTGCCTATCATCCCCAAACTGACGGGAGACGGAGAGAACCAATCAGATCCTTGAAGATATGTTAAGGGCATGTGCACTCAAAAACAATAGGAGTTGGGACAAGAACTTACCGTATGCGGAGTTTTCCTATAACAACAGCTATCAAGCTAGTATGAAAATGTCACCGTTTGAAGCTTTGTATGGAAGGAAGTGCAGAACTCCTCTATTCTAGAACCAAACAGGAGAAAGTAAAGTGTTTGGTCCAGAAGTGCTACAAGAAGCCGAAGCGAAGGTAAGGGAGATTCGCAACAACTTGAGGATAGCACAAACACGCCAGAAGAGTTATGCTGATGTACGAAGAAGAGAACTCGTTTTCAACGTGGGAGACTATGTTTATCTCAAGGTGTCCCCTATCAGAGGACTTCGTCGGTTCAAGGTGAAAGGGAAGTTGTCACCTCGATACATCGGACCCTTTCAGGTTTTGGAAAGGAAAGGCGAAGTGGCGTACCAACTAGAGTTATCGGTTCATCTATCGGAGGTGCACGATGTATTTCATGTGTCACAACTCAAGAAATGTCTGAGAACGCCTGAAGAGGTGTTACCCATGATTGAAGTGGATGTAGCTGAAGATTTGTCTTATGCCGAGCAACCATACAAGATTTTGGAGACGATGGAACGCCTCACCAGAAATAAGAAAATCAGGATGTGCAAGGTGCAGTGGAAGCATCACTCAGAAGAGGAAGCCACCTGGGAACGGGAAGATGAGCTCAAGGCACAATTTCCGGAATTGTTTTCTTAGAAACACCAATCTCGAGGACGAGATTTCTTTTAAGGGGGGTTGAGCTGTAACACCCCAAATTTTGATTCAAAACTCTAAACCATGTTAAGAGGGGAATTTAAAAATTTTTGGACGTGTTGCATGTTTTGCAAAAATTCAAATTCAAACTGGAATTCAAATTATACTCAAAACAGAAAAGAAATGGAAAAAGAAAAAGAGAAACGGGAAAAAAACCGGCCAGTGGACCGAAACCCGCCAGCCGGCCCAGTTTCCCCGCGCCAGCCCGCCCCCGCGCGCGCCGCGCTGTCTCTCACAGACAGGTGGGACCCACCTGTCATCCCTAACCCCGCGACCCCGGACTCTCTCCCGCGCGCGCGATTGCAACCGACCGGATTTCCGCGTCCCGCAGCCGAATTCTGGTCCCAAACAACTCAAACTCGATTGCAACAGACCCACCGCCCTCCCCCGGCTATAAAAACCCCAGCCCCGATCGGTTTTTCTCACGCGATCGCCGATTTTCACTCCGGTGAGCACCGAGACTTCGCCGGTGAATTCTGGCCGATCTAAGCTCGGAAACTCTGATCTAACTCGCTGGTCTTGATCCACCGCCTCCGGGGAACTTTGCAGGTGCAGAAAACTCGGAGAATTACGGTGTAAACACAGCGCCGACGAGCTTCGCCGTGGTTTTGCCTCGGACCTCGCCGCCGATCACTTTCCAGGACCCCCGAGCTCGAGAAAACCCCCGAGGTGAGATCCCTGACCTCCCCTCTACCGATCTATGCCATAAGATCACAGTTCTAGGCAGAATTCTCGCGGATCCAAAACTTTCCGGCGAGATCGCCGCTTCCCGCCGCCGTGCGCCGCCGGCAGCGCCGCCCGCACTCGATCGGAGCGACGTGGCCGCTTGTGCGCCGTTTATTTTAAATCGCACGGTAGACTTTAAATCCTCACGTACCGGTTCGATGTTATAATCTCAGCCGTCGGTTTAAAATCGGACGGTCCACGTCAGCCCCGCGTTATAAAGACTGGAATTCTTACGTGCTACCCCCTGGGGTTCTCTGGAATTGAGAGCTAGCCCCGGAAACTTCAGATCTAGCCCCTGGAACTCCAGAAAATCATGTAAATTCATTTAAAAATCAGTTTTAGCCCCTGGACTTAATAGAAATTAGGAAAAACACCTCTGATAAGTGTAGCTAGACCCCTGAAAATTATGAAAATAATATTATAGACCCTGTAATGGGGTGAATTCATTATTTTAGCTCTGTTTAGTATTTAATTTGGAAAATTTAATATGTAACTAGTGTTTAAAAATTAAAAAGGGGGACAAACATAATTGTCAAAATTAATTAAAAACTTTCTCAGTACTTAGAAAACTTTGGAGTGAGATAAAAATATATTTTTGGGCTGAAATAAATCTGTTTCATCTATTATTCACATTTATTAGTATAGGGACACATTTTTAAGTAAAGAATAGTTATAGAAAAAAATAGGGGAAATAATTATGAAATAGTCTACATCAGAGGCCAAGGTCAAAATATGTTATTCAATTATTTAGGACCAAAACCTATACTGTTTAGATGATGTGTATTACTAATTTCATAATAAAATACACAATTATGCATAGGAATATAAATCTGAAAATATAGCAACTAGTAAATGATAAATGGAGTTTCCAAAATACAAAGAATTCAGTTTAGGGTTGGTAGAAATTATGAAGGCACATATGGAGAAGAAAAATACTTTTCTTACATACTTGGTAGTAAAAAGGTGTAGTAGTTGAATATAAGAAATTTATTGGAAACCCATATAAATAGTATGTAAGTATAAATGTGGACACAAAAGTAGGAAACATATATACATGGTTAAAAGTGCATGCAAGCCACAACTTAACACACATAAAGTAATCACAACACATATAATGGTAAAGAACTTTGATGAATATGAATGTGTGGTTTGTATGAAGTAGAAGTGTGAACTATGTCTTATGATTGTTGTTTTTCTTTTGCTATGTGTGATGGTATGAAGTAGAACCTGTTCAAGAGCAAGTTAACCCTTTCCAAGATCAGGACTACCCATTTCAAGAGCAGCAAGAAGGAGGCAAGTGTCCTTGACCACTTTGATCCTATGCTAGGATGTGTAGATAGAATTATTTGCATTGTCAAATGAAATATGAAACCCATGCTAGGAAAGTTTCCCTAGAATTGCATTACCTTGTTTCCTTGTAGCTTGGGTTGGGATTTATTTTACCATGTCATTTATTTCCATGCATATGCTTAGCCATGCTTAGAATGGGATATTTGGGATATGAGATCATCAGTTTATTTTACCATGCTCTTGAATGAGCTAATGTGAGTTATGTAGAGGTAGGGATCAAGGCAAGTTGGATGTTTTGGTTGTGTGCTGGGTGCACGAGACTTGGGTTTGTGTTTAGTACTTGCCTGGATCCTAAGGACCGGTTCATGGAGTATGTAACCCGGCTTTACAGTGCCAACCACATGCTGAGATGGGGCAGCTTGGCCAATTAATTAGGTGTATCCCCGGCGTAGTATGGGTGTGTTGGATGGTGCGGGGAGTAGGTGTCAGCTGGACTACCATATGAACCGCAAGGCTCAAGAGGGGGCCACTGCAGCGGGGTTGGAGCCTCTTGTATGCTGTTAGGGGTGAAACCTCAGTGGGCCCACGCTCGTCGGGAATCCCTTTGTAAAGGCTTCGTAGTGATCTCCTGGCCGCACACCTGGGAAGTGTGAATGTGGATCGTAGCCACTGGCATAATGGAGGTTCTTTTAGTCCACCCGGCAACGGGGGATGAAATCACTACTTGTGGGTACAGTGGTACAAACTCTGCAGAGTCAAAACTGTCTTGACAGCCGTGCTCACGGTTAAGAGCGGCCTGGACTTATTCATGATTAGAGGATTGATGGTTTTGGAGGTTAAGCGGGGAGCTTAACATTGGAAATGATGTTATGGTTATTGGATTATGATAATGGGTTGGGAGATTAGGACCATTTCACCTGTGTAGTAATGTAGGTGCTTAATAAGCTAAGGTGATAGGTATTAATTGCGTAGTGCTTTAACCATAAGTTCAACCTCTCCTTGATTCTAGCCATGCATGATATAATTTTCCCACACTTGCTGAGTACCATTGGTACTCAACCTTGCATATTTGTTGGTTTATATTGCTGCTCAGGTCAAGATAATGAGGTGGTGTATAATGACCAAGATTTTGGACCCGAGGAAGGTTTTTAGGTTCATGAAGACCCCCGGGCAACGCCTGTGATGGAGCCCTAAAGAATAATATTCCGCTGCTAGTTTATTTACTTGTGATGAAGCATTAGTGTCCATTGAGACATTTGCGATGTAAGACTTATTTATATTCGACACCTGGCTTGTAATAAATGATGCTTCACTATTTGTCATCACATGTATGAGAAAATGATCCTGGCATACATGTGATATTCACTTGGTTGTTCTTCGGAAAAACCGGGTGTGACAATAAGGCGGGTTGAGAGCCATGGAAGAAGACAAGACTGCAGGACCTGAGGGAAGCGCAGGGGCAGGAAGCCTTATAAGAGGAATGTACCCACATGGAGGTTTCATTTAGCACCTTCCCGGGTGCAATCCCAAGCGATTCGGAACTCTTCGGATACCCCGCGTCGGCGACCGCTTCGGTTCCTAAACCGAGTGCCGATGAGAGGTGGGCCCAAGCCGCCTAACTAAAGCGGTGGGGTAAAGGAGTCAGTCTCCTAAGAAGATGAGCCGGCAAGGCACTTCGGCGGTTCCTGAAGAAAGCGCCGCAACGTGCAGAAGTGGCAGTCTTGGGAACCGCCGCAGTAAAAGCAACCATCAAGTGAGCGCATGCTCCCACGATCCCGTGGCTGTTCGTGCTCCGGCAGCGGTCAATTCGGGACTTAGAGAAAGTGCGCGGGTCGGAAGAGATGGAGGTCCCACCTCGGGCTCGCTATCTCCCCCAAGATGGGCCCGGGGGCCACTGTCGGTACCTGAGATATGGGGTACCCCCGCGCACAGGGTAAAATGCCTAAGGAACTCGCCCTTCTCCGCAGGGAGAGCTCCGAAGGCGCCACGCGTCCGGCGGGGCCGGACCTCCCTCTCCTCAGAGGAGGGCTCCAGGCCCGCCACGTGGCATACAGAAGCCGGACCTCCCCCTCCGCGGGAGAGAGGTCCGAAGGCGCCTCGTGTCCAGCGGGGCCGGACCTCCCTCTCCTCAGAGGAGAGCTCCGGGCCCGCGACGTGGCCAACAGAAGCCGAGCCTCCCCCTCCGCGGGGAGAGGTCCGGAGGCTCCACGTGCCCCGTGGGACTGACCCTCCTCTCCTCTGAGAAGGGCTCCGGGCCCGCCACGTGGCAGCAGAACGACGCTGCCTGCCCCGAGCGGTCGGCAGCGGGCGTAAATACGCCCCATACCTTGCCCGTACAGGGTATTCAAGGCCCGCGTCTTCCCAAGACGCGGAGACACGGAGCATGCTTCTGTCAGGTGCCGTTGCGCCCAGTCGCATCACAGACTGGCATGCGGTGTCAGAACCTGTCAGCCAATAAACACCGCGACAAGACATCCCATGCCGCCTGCGCCGTCATCAACCGCTACGACTAGCATGCGGCATGGGCAGGGCGGCAAGATGAAGACTCAGAAGCCTTCGGCCGGAGACAACTACCGGCATAACTGCAGATACGGTAGATAATAGACAATCTTCCCGGGACCACCTGTCGGGTCCCGGCTCCCCTTGTAAGCCGCCCGAGTCTTGGACTATAAAAGGCTCGGGTAGGCGTCGATAGCAAGGGTTCGCATTTTACAGCTCATACGCTAGCCATACACTCTCAAGCTGTAACTCACCCCCGAGCTGAGGCCCCCGGTCCTGAGCAGCAAGTAATACAGCGAGCTCCATAGCTCGCCGTGGACGTAGGGTTTTACGCTCCGGCGGCATGAACCACGTAAAACTCGCCGTGTCAAGCTCTTACTAACTCGTTCCATCTGCGCAAGCTCTCCGCTAGGAACTAGCCCCACCGAAAAAAGAACCTCCGCGGGCTGCCCAGTGCAGGCCCGGGGGAAGTGTCGACCGAACACTTCGACAGCATCCGACATGGGCAGCGGAGCGGCACAGGCCGAAGCCGCGCCGCAGACCTCCTCCATGATGTCGTCGTCCGGCGGAGGAGACTCCGACACTGCAGCTTCCACTAAGACCGCGACGATGTGCCGGTCAGGAGAAGACGGCGCCGAAGCAGGGCAGTCCCGAAGCGCCCCTGCTCATCGCCGCCGGCCTGCTCCGCCAAGTCCTCATCAGCCGCCAGCTCCCGAGTTGGCGAAGGAGGAGGAGCAGCCGCCACCGCCACAGAAGCCGGTTCCACCGGCCTAGAAGGAGGAGACATCTGGGCCTTCATGGGGGCCGGCGAAGCTGCCGCAGTGTCCTGACGCTGTGGCACTGGGCCCCTGCCAACCGGAGGTGGCCGGGCAACAGACGTGTCCCCGGCAGCCGACGAATCCCTGCAAGCACAGGGAGCTCTAAAGACAAGAAAAGAAGCACGCAAGTACTAAGATCCGGTGAATGCAAACTTACCAAGGAACGCGAACACTCCAGCGGGCATGGAGCCCTGGCTTCCGAGCCGGGGCAGGGCCGCCAGAGCCTGCCGTCGCCACCGGGGCCTGCGCCGAA
The DNA here is from genome assembly GCA_030760725.1 of Neostapfia colusana. Lineage (NCBI taxonomy): Eukaryota > Viridiplantae > Streptophyta > Magnoliopsida > Poales > Poaceae > Neostapfia > Neostapfia colusana. The sequence continues at coordinate 2,367 of JASWHV010000476.1, read as the reverse complement.
GGCACCCGGACCGGCGGAGCAAGGGGTGCTCCCGGAGCCCCCCTACAAGACGGAGCAGCAGAGCTCCCACCGGCAGCACGTCCGGCGCCACTCGCCGAACCAGCCCCTGAAGCCCGGGGCGCCTGCGTCCAAGGATGAGTCCCGGCTGCGCTCCCTCTGGCGCCGCCGCCTCCCGAGCCTGCAGCAGGGACACTCGACGACCGGGGCACCTGAGCCCCCGGCTCAGCCCCGGACGCCGCAGCACCGGCGTCCCTCCTCAGAGCTCCACCACCCGTGGAAGGAGGGTGGGACGCTCGAGGCTCCTTCGACCGCCGCTGTCCAAGAGGAGTCCCGTCGGCGCGGAAGACCTGAGGCCTCTTGGGGTCGCCGCCCGACGAACCAACGCCTACCGATGAAGAGCGCGGGGAGACTCCGGTCCCCTGACTCGGTGCAAAGGACGCCCTCGATGGAGACCGGGAGCGCTTCCTCTTCGGCGAACCAGAGGCCGGCTCCTTGCCTTTCCCCTTATCTGCAGTCCGAGCTCTGTCGACTCCCGGCGCGGGTTGGGCATCGACCGATGCCTCGCGCTCCGCTCCTGAGTGGTCAACCCCGGGGATCGAGATTCGTCAGAAGGCATCTCCGACCTGGCACACGGCGATCCCGACGTCGTCCAGCGTTGGCATCTCTCGCAGCAGCTTCGCCCTCCACGTCGGATCCATGAAGAGAGGGATGCAGGAATCTGGGTTGGTAAGGAAGCCGTCATCAATGAGGTCGCTGCTTACCCTCGTCACCATCTCCCACAGCACCTCGGCGGATGGGTCAGAGCCTAGACCCGTCTCCAGCCTGGTGCAGTCGTGCTCGCCGGTGTAGTACCACGTCGGACGACTGCACTGCTGTAGTGGCGCAAGACGGCGCGACAAGAAATCTGTCAGCACCATCAGGGATGTCAACCCCTGATCTGCCAGGAACCGGATCCGCTCCAGGACTGGCGCGTACTCCGGCTCCAGCTCCGGGCTCTCCTCCTAGAAGTGGCGCTCAGTGGTTTGGACGTCAGTAGGCAACTGGAGGCGATCTCGCTCGTCGGTCTTCACGATCACCCAGTCATCCCTCCAGCCTTCCCACCTCGCGGCACTGAAGGGCAGAAGGTACCCAGAGACCTTCGGATCCTTGCTGCGGTGCTGGAAGTAGTACGCCCCCAGTTGGTTCTTCGGGCCATGACCAGTCGTCCGCAGCACGAAGAAGTGACGGAAAAGCATCACCGAAGCGCGCACTCCCATGAACATCTCGCAGAAGTGCACGAAGACGACGGCCATGGCGAAAGAGTTGGGGGAGAGGTGATGAAGCTGGAGGCCGTACGTCTCCAACAGCGTCGCGAAGAAAGAAGAGATCGGCGGGACGAACCCCGCCAAGGCGTAGGCGGCGAAGAAGACAGTCTCCCCACTCTCCAGACGCAGGGGGAGAGATCCCCGCTGAAGACAGCGCCTCTGCTCCTCCGAGTGCCATCCCAGCAGCTTGCGCACCGTCCCAAGGTCTTTCGTCCGGGCGATGCGCGGCGGAGGCAAGTGGGAAGCCATCGGAGACGAAGGGTCAAGAACTTGGAAGGCAGAGAAGGCTTGGGCGCACGGAAGAGTCCGCAAGGCTCAGGCGTAGGGAGATGTGCAAAGGAAAGCCTGCGACGCAGAGGGGATCCCCTTTTAACCTCCCAGAAGCGATTCGAAACGCTTCGTATGCACCGCTTGGGGTGAACGCCTCGGGTCCAAGCCCTAGCGATGATGACAAGTGGGTCCAAGCCGTCTAGCAGAAGCGGTGGACCAAGAAGTCAGCTGTCACACCCGGTTTTTCCGAAGAAACAACCAAGTGAATATCACATGTATGCCAGGATCATTTGCTCATACATGTGATGACAAATAGTGAAGCATCATTTATTACAAGCCGGGTGTCGAATATAAGTAAGTCTTACATAGTAAATGTCTCGATGGACAATAATAAGTTCATCACAAGGAAATATACTAGCAGCGGAATATTATTCTTTAGGGCTCCATCACAGGCGTTGCCCGGGGGTCTTCATGAACCTAAAATCCTTCCTCGGGTCCAAAGTCTTGGTCATTATACACCACCACATTATCTTGACCTGAGCAGCAATATAAACCAACAAATATGCAAGGTTGAGTACCAATGGTACTCAGCAAGTGTGGGAAAAATTATATCATGCATGGCTAGAACAAGGAGAGGTTGAACTCATGGTTAAAGCACTACGCAATTAACACCTATCACCTTAGCTTATTAAGCACCTACATTACTACAGAGGTAAAATGGTCCAAATCTCCCAACCCATTATCATAATCCAATAACCATAACATCATTTCCAATGTTAAGCTCCCCGCTTAA
>JASWHV010000475.1:0-45535 GCA_030760725.1 Neostapfia colusana | reverse complement strand
GATTAATATATGGTGATTGATGCATGATTGCCTACCCACTGGTATGCAGCTTCATAGGCCAAATATCCCAGCTTCCTGATGCATGTTCCTTCTGCTACGGTGAAGTGACTGCATGCCATGTTTTTCTATTTTTTCCATACGCCAGAGGTATGGCAAGATATCAACTTGTCTTCTGGCTTGCATCTTTGGCAGAAATTTTTCACATGCCCGAAAACATGGGTCTTTGATTTTATGGAGGTATCAATGGAAATGCAACGAATGATACTGGTTGTTTTGTTACTATTTGGCATTTATGGGTGAATGGCAATGGTGTCCCAAATGGAGAGTCTATTAGGCACCCGTCAGTTACAACCCAATAGATAAAAGTTTATGTCGAAATGATCTAGCTAGCTGCATCTATTTACACCAGATTCTTCTACTAGGCGTGATGCAACTTCTTTGTCTTTGTTGGTCTCCACTGCCTTAAGATATGGTTCACATTAATTTTGATGCTGCCTTGTTCTCTACTTCTCGCCGGATGGGATCAGGCATCATGATCCGAAACCATCAAGGTCATTGTTTGCGTGCATGCAGCAAACATATTGAGGAAGTTACAGCGATAGGACTAGATGAAGCATTGGCTCTCCGCCTCGCTGTTTCTCTAGCACGGGGGTAGGTTTTGACAAAGTGGAGTTTGTCTCTGGTTGCCTCTCCTTGATTCAGCGCCTATCCTTTGTTGTATCGGAAGTTCGGTTGGCGTTGTGGTGCTGAATATCAAATCGCTCTGTAGCATCTTCGTCAAGGTCACTTTTAATTATGTTAGTCGTCAGTAAAATAAAGAGACATATTTTAACTCGCTGCTGAGCGGTTTATTTCTTTTGTTTTTTAAAGTTTGCTCCCGAATGTATCGAGGAGCATTTGTGTAATGACATGTTGTGATATTAAAACTGTCTTGACTAAAAAAGGCCCTTGATCCCTCCTCTCCTATAATCGTGCTCCTTGACTATTTTGCTCTTAACGATAATACTTAGGCCTCCAACCTGTACTCAGACTTGCACATCCATTCTTTACAGAGTGCAATGATAAGTTTTATGTTGTAGAACTTTCCTTGTCACACCCGTATAAGAAAAAAATAGAAAAACCGTGGCACCCATTCTCTCGTGCTGTCGCACCCACGTCGTGCCCGTGCCATAACCGGCGCTCCAACAATTGCCTCCACTAATTCCATGCCATGCCGCCGCCATTATCCCCCTTCCCCGCTCCCTTTCTTCCCAATTTTTCTTCCGCACCCCCAAAACCTTAGCCCCCACAGCTGACCCCGGTGCCCCGTGAGGAGAAGCCAATTCGATCTTTGCCGACATGCTGCCGAGCCCCATTACGCCGCACCGACCCCATAGGATCCATCTACAACAAGATTCTGCTGCCAAACCGCCACCCTCGCACCACTGAACGTCAATCGCCGCCCCTCACCGTCGCGTGTCCGTTTCCGGCCATCCCCGACCCCACATGACACCATGGTAGGGTTTCACTTGAGCCCTCTTCGATTTGCACCAAGTCCCATCTAGAATGGAGCTCGTAGCGTGTTTTTTGCCGATCTCCAGCGATACTCCAGCGAAATCGCCGCCTTCTTCTTCGTATCCGGCAACTAAAGTCTGGCCAACCACTCTCAGCTGTCCAATTAGAATTCTAAGGTCCAAATTAGATCTCTCCATACACCTTCGTTTTTCAAATGGTGGCCTTCCGATCTATAACTTAGAGACAGGATTAGATCCTACATAGCGCTTGGTTTATTTAAATCCGTGACATCCATTTAAAATCCTATGGTCCAAATTGAATCCCTGCATACCCCTTCGTTTGATCTAATCGGAGCCATCTAGATAAAATCCAATGGTCGAAATTAAATGAAATCGTACCCCTTCGTATTTTCACAGTTAAACCCCTAAGGTTTTCATAAATTATACACATCCTATATTTCCAGAATTGACCCTGTCCTTTATTATAATGAAGCAATAGGCTATATATTAATAGATAAGCCCCACTAATATTAAATTATTGTTACTTATTCCTGTATTTATTATTTAAATCCCTAAGTATATTATAGAATTTCATTAACTCTGACTAGAGCCATGTTTTCAATTTAAACCCTGCAGTTAATGAAATAAATATGTATATAAGATATGTATTTTCAGGAAAGGCCCTGTATTAATATGTTTTTACATTAAATTCCATGTTTTATCTATTTTACATAAAGGCCATACAGTAATCTGAATTAATTATTTTTAATTCAGAATAAATATAGTGAATTCCCAAATGATATATACAATAGTAAACTACTAGGAAACTATTTCTAAATGTTTTAACTTATTTTTACCTAAATTAATTATTTCAAGTCCAAATTAATTGTAATAAAATCCAAACTTACGTACTTAATTATGGAACTGTAGATCGCTAAACATAAGTAATTAATTACTAAACACTTATAATTTGTTATAAACTTTTTTTGGTGCAACTACATGCATCTTTGGGAACCAAACTTATCAAACTAATCATCCAAGCAATTAACAACTCATCTAAATAAGCATAATTACTATAGTTAACAAGCTTATCAATTCTAAGCAATTAAAAAAACACCTAGCTAGCAATTCAAATAAACCTGGGCAATAATTAAACCTAAGCATATCAATTCATCTAAATCTAAAGAATTAGCCACTAAACAATCAAAAACAAATAAGCATAATCTAAACAATTGGTAATTAAAAAACCAAGCTTTCTAGATGGGGAGGGAGGCGGGCGACTTACCTCACGGTGGAGGCGGCGCGGCGAGCGGCACACGGCGAGGCGGGCGGCGCACGGCGTGGAGGCGGACCGGCACGGTGCAGCGGCGCGCAGCGCGACGGGCGCAGGTCCGGGCGGTGCGGCGACGTGGCAGCGCGGTGGGGCTAGGCAGCGCGTGGGGCGGCGCTGTGGCGAGGCTGCGGCGGCCGGGGCCGCTGCGGCGAGGCTGCGGCGGTCGGGGCTGGGACCTCCGGGGCGGCGGCTGGCGGCGGTGGCGGGCGGGCGGCGGCGGCTGGCTGGCTGGCGGTGGCGGGCGGGCGGCGGTGGCTGGCGGGGGCGGCCGGGGCGGCGGCTGGAGGCGGCGGGCGGGCGGGCGGGCGGCGGCGTTTCGGGCTGCGGGGGCTCGGGTCGGCGCGGGCGCGAATGCCCGCGCCGACCCGGGCCCGCGGGTATATAAGTCTTATTTACGACGACCCGTGGTGTGGCCGTCGTAAATAAGCTTATTTACAACGGCCTCTTTTAGATACGACAGCCAACCACACTGGTTGTCGTAAATAAGATATATGTACGACAACGTAGAGTTGGCTGTCGTATATAAGATCTATTTACGACAGCCAATTAATAAACGACGGCTGTACCGTCGTATATAAGATTATATACGACGTCCTGTTCGGACCGTTGCATATAAGTTTATATACGACGGCTGGCCGTCGTATGTTAATCCGGCTGTCGTATATTGACCTCATTCCTGTAGTGAAAGCTCCACATACGGAGAGAGTAAACAATATCCTTAAAGATATCCTACGTGTTTGTATTTTGCTTCATGGAAAGAATTGGGATGAGCATGTACCTCTAGCAGAATTCTCTTACAATAACAAATATCAAAAAAACACTCAAATGACACCATATGAAGCTTTGTATGGCAGGAAGTGCCGGACACCACTCAATTGGTGTGAATCTGATGAAAAAGTTGTCGTCAGAATTGATCTGGTCAAAAAGGCCGAAGAGCAAGTTCGAGTTATCCAGCCTAATCTCAGGGCTACAGAATCCCATCAGAAAAATTATAAGGATAAATAAAGTTACTCCTCGCGTTTAAAATAGGAAACTCCATGTATATACGAGTCTCCTATGAAAAGGCTGTATTATTTCGGTGCAATAGGAAAGCTAGCTCCGCAATTCATCAGTCCATTTCTTACCACCGAGCAAAGTGGACCTGTCACCTATCTATTGGAGCAACCTACATCGTTGTCTGCAATTCACTGCATTTTCCATGTCTAAGAATTACTAAAATGTCTCAAGGCACCGAAGGGAGTCCGTTTGGAAGATGCAGAGGCCCTGCGAGCTGGTCTCACCTAAGTTGAGCACCCCGTTGGATTTATCAACAAGAAGGATCAAGTCACCAGGAATCGGAGCATGAGGTACTACAAGGTTCAATACAGTAAACACCACCCGGAAGAATATTCCAGGAATCAGACCATGTGCGGTGGTTCTACAAGGAATCTTCCGGAACTAGTTAAATTATTGGCTCTCCGCTGCACTTTTTCGCTGGCATGTGGTGAGGTTTTGACAAAGTGGAGTCTGTATTTGATTGCCTCTCCTTGATTAAGCGCCTATCTCCTGTTGTATTAGACCAATGTTCGGTTAGCGTTGTGGTGCAAGATATCAAGTCGCTCTATCCCAGCTTCGTCAAGGTCCTTTTCAATTATGTTAGTCGTCACTGCAATGAAGCGGTACATATTTTAGCTCGCTCTGTCAGCAGTTTATTTCTGTTATTTTTTTTTTCAAACTTTGCTTCCGAACGTATCCGGGAGCATTTGTGTAATGGCTTCATGTGATATTAAAACTGTCTTGACTAAAAAAAGCCCTTGATCCCTCCTCTCCTATACTCGTGCTCCTTGACTATTGCTCCTAACATAAATAGCTAGGCTTCCAACCTGCACTCAGGACTAGCACATCCATTCTTTACGGAGTGCAATGATAGGTTTTGTGTTGTAGCACTTTCCCGCATGAATTAAACATAAAGATATTTATGCACATGGTAACGTGTATGATCCCATGTATTTTTTATCACGTGAAAACGTCCTTGGAGCTAACCAAAGCTAACCTAGGAGGCTGATGAACACAACCGATGTGAAAAAGAAAGAAACAGAGTCGAACCAAACCTATTGTGGAGTACCCAACAGAACACAACCAAAGTGAAGAAGTATGATCTGCTTGTAGCACGAGCAGTAGACGAAGGCAAGAGAGTAGCATGCTTTGCGTTCATCTTGTTTGTTGTTGGTATGGACAAAATGGTACGCCAAAGAGAGAGTGCACGCATAATAAGGATGTATTTATATCATTAGAGAGGAATAGAGATGAGAATTTGTTTTTTCCCGGTGACTGGTGCCGTTAATTTTGTCCTGGATCCTCTCCCGGAGTCGGCCAACTGAAAAGCTCACGTAGACGCAAATTTTTACACCTGAATCATGGGAACAATTTGAAAAACAAGATCGCTAATAAATGATGCCGTTTTAGTGGCTACAGGGATGTTTGATATTTTTATCATCCGCCCGAAAAAACCAAATAGGAGTCAATACCAGTTTTTAACCGATAACACTCAAAATTATTCAAACAGTATCCACTCTCAACAGAGCCATCGTATTGATTTCAAATTTTTTATCTAGCTACGATGAATATCCTTGGGACCCCATTTACCGACAGAACAAACAGTAACACAGACCATTGATCCCTTCTTTGATACAATAGTGCTGGTTCATTTTAGATTTAACTATTTTCGCCTCAACCTCGCAGTTCAACTTGCATGACCAATCTTTGCAGAATGGAATAGTAGTATGTATATAGTTACAGCTGCCTGCAACCAAAATAAATACATTCAAATGTTATTATTAATCTGCAACAATCTGTCCCAAGTGATGTTGATTACATGAAAATGTAACAGGAGAATCATAAGCCTGTGAGCTGAGTGGAAAAAACAAGAAACAAAACGAAGGATATCTATGTATGCAAGATCAGATTATCATTAAACTAATAAAAGAACACAATGCATGGAAAGGAGTACGAACCGGTGGTATGATCTGCATGTAGCATCAGCACTAGAAGAAGGCAGCAGAGAGTGGCGTGTTTGGTTGGCATGAGGGATAAAATGGTAGCCACGTACACTGCTCAAGGGGCACACAGTATATGAGGATGTATTTATAGCCAGATGCCATTTCTTTCTCCAGGTCAGAGATGATAGAATATAGAGTAATAATAAGAATTAAAACTTTTGGATAATTATTAGGGGAGCAACTAATTAAATTTGATCCTATATTGGCAATTTTCTAATTTTGGAATTAATTAAATGGACACGAGAAGCCTATTTTAATTTAGATTTGTCAGGAATTTAATTGGGCTAATTAAGGCTTGTATTATGTTCTAGATGCCATTTTGAAACCGAATTGAAATCACTCTGAATTAGAAATTTTGAGGAATCAAAAGATAAAAAAATGAAAACAAAATCCAGCTCTCTTGGCCGAAGACTCTCTATCCTGCCCACTTCCCTTTCTCACCCAGTCATTTTCTCGAGCCTCAGCCCCTCTCCCAGCACAGCATGTGCCACCCCCTCCCTTCCTCCTCCCCATTCCCGCGCCATCCTCTCCTGTCTCCCCCTTAATCTCTCCTTTCTCTCCTTAATGTGGCGTGCCATCCGTACCAAAAACTGCTGTCAAGCATGCAATTGTTCCGCAATGATGAGTCATGCGGTTTATACTTGTGTCGTGTGGTCTCCCCTCTCCATCATTCCATATTTAAGCCGAAACACCCAAACATTCCCCTTTTCACCTTGTTTCATCAACAACGAGGTGACAACCCTCTACTGTCGTCGATTCCGTGCAAACTGTCTATATTCTTCTAATTTTTCTAACATTACATAGTGCCACATGGAAGCTCCATCAGAAGAAAAAAATCAAGGATTCGTGTTTGTAGCCCCTCCACGACATCTTTGAAGGTCGAGTCACCAAACCAATTGTCAAGATCCCCTCTCTGGCCATCCCCAACCACGTGCAATTGCTAGGGGTATGTTCCACGTGAGCTCCTGGCAAAATGAACCTAGGTTTCAAGTTCAGCCGGCATGAACTCTTCGTCCGCATTCCATGTCGGGTCTGTTATTCCAAGATACTCCCATATGAGGATGTTGGATCTCGCCTGATGTCCACGACGAACTTCGACGCCGGAGTGCCGAGCTCGCCGACGTACGTGAACGCGAGTAGGCAGGAACGAAAAATGGACGAGAGAGTTTTGTGGCTGGTGACTGCTCGCCACAGCACTGAACAGCCTTTTAATTATATTGTCAAGTACAATGCAGTTGGTTGCATGTAACGCGTACTCACGCACACACTAAAAAAAATCTGTTACGATGCCCGGTCTTCACACTAACTAACGAACGTGCGTGTAATCCTGTGCTTCACGGCTTCCACGTCCGGTTCATACGCTTGACCGATCACCATCGCAACTGAACAGCCTGAAGACCCGGTGCAAGCATACCAGCTCCATCCCGACGTGGTCTTTATTCGCCTGAACGTGGTTAAGCAAAAACAGACATGCAGTATGATGCAGTGCAACGAGATTAACTTATAACATTCACCCCCTTAATCTTGTTGCAGTCGAACCACGTTCAGCCTCTGTCTGAGTTCAACCAGCTTGACCCTCCCAAGCGCCTTGGTCAAAATGTCAGCCAATTGATCATCAGTCCTGACGTGTTCCAGCTCCAACTTTCCATCTTGGACGCAATCACGGATGAAATGGAACCTTGTATCAATATGTTTCACCCGGTCATGGAATTTTGGATTCTTGCTCAGCTCTATAGCAGCTTGATTATCAATGCGAAGAGTGAACTTCGGAACTGATTTCTGCATTATATCAGCTATCAATCGGCTGAGCCAAATACCCTGACAGACTGCCGTAGCTCCTGCTATATATTCAGCTTCACAAGATGAAAGGGCCACCACCTTCTGTTTTTGTGAGCTCCAGGTAATCAAATTGTTGCCAAGGAGATAAGCCACACCACTTGTGCTCTTCCTGTCGCTGATATCTCCTGCCAAGTCACTATCACTATAGCCCACTAAATTCAGATTGTTGCCTGATACATACATGCATCCATACTCCATTGTTCCTGCCAAATATCTTAAGATCCTCTTCACAGCTCCCCAGTGTTGCTCAGTAGGTTTTTCCATGAATCTACTGACCACACCCACTGGATATGCAATGTCTGGTCTGGTATTTACCAGATATCTTAATGATCCAATCATACTCCTGTATAGGGTTGCACTGACAGGTTTGCTTCCATCAGAGATATTCAGATGAAGCCTCTGTTCCATTGGAGTATCACAAGGATTGCAAGCCTTCATTCCTGCTTGATCAAGTATCCTTGCAGTATATGCCTTCTGAGTGAGATATATTTCCCCTCTGGTCTGCTTAACTTCAATCCCGAGATAGTATGCCAACTTTCCAAGATCACTCATCTGAAAGCTCTGCTTCATTTCCCTTTTGAACTCCAGAATCTGATCCTCTTTTGGACCACACACAATTATGTCATCAACATAAACACCAATAATTAGCAAGTTCTTGTCATTACCTCTCATGTATACTGCATGTTCAACTGAACTCTTCTTGAACCCCAGTTTCTTCAGTTCCTGATCAAGCCGAGCATTCCATGCTCTTGGAGCCTGACGTAAGCCATACAAGGCTTTCTTCAGCTTCAGTACTTTGCAAGGGAAAACTTCATCCACAAAGCCAGGTGGTTGATTAACATAGACTTCCTCTTGGAGCTCCCCATTTAGGAAGGCTGATTTGACATCTAGATGATGCACCTCCCACCTTTCTTGAGCAGCTATGGCTAACAATACTCTGATTGTTTCTAGTCTTGCCACCGGAGCAAAAACTTCTTCAAAATCAACTCCCTGCTTCTGTGAATATCCTTTAGCTACCAACCTTGCCTTGTGTTTGATTACATTTCCTGAGGGATCCTTCTTGACTTTGAAGACCCACTTTAGGCCTATGGCTTTGTGTCCCTGAGGAAGATCAACCTTACTCCAAGTCTTGTTCTCCTCAATGGCCTTCAACTCTGCTTTCATAGCTTCAGACCACTTTCTTTCTTGCAGTGCCTGTTCAACACTGTCAGGTTCTTCTGCAGAAAACAGACACCAATTGCTATATTCAAAATTCTCAATGTACTCACTATTGTCCAGTATATCAGCCACTGTTCTGAACCTTTGTGGCACCCCTTCCGAGTCGACATCCTGCCCAGTTGGAGGTGTCACCCAATGTACATCTGCGGGTCCTTGATCTTCTTCTGGCAATGGTGTCCTGGGAGATTCTGGCACTTCTTGACAGTCTTCAGTATCAGGTATCTGAACTTCAACTGTCTCTGACCATTTTACAGTGAAGGTTTCCCTCTGTTCTGCAAGACTTGTATCAGTTTCTTGCCAGTTCCATCCTCTTCTCTCATCGAACTTGACATCCCTTGAAACTATGACTTTCTTGCTAACAGGATCATATAGCTTATAAGCCTTGGCATTTGGTTCATACCCAATAAAAACACATTTCACCGATCTGTCAGAGAGCTTGCTGATCCCTGGTCCCACTTTCCTTGCAAAAGCAGTGCATCCAAATGTTCTAAGGTGTTGTACAGAGGGTTTTTTACCAAACCACATCTCATAAGGAGTCTTGTTCTTCAGAGACTTGGTTGGAGCTCGGTTTAAAACATAGGTTGCAGTCTTGACAGCTTCTCCCCAGAAATGTGCAGGCATTTGCATCCCCTTCAACATGCACCTTGCCATCTCCACAATGGTCTGATTTCGACGTTCAACAACTCCGTTTTGTTGTGGAGTATATGGTGCTGTGGTGAAGTGCCTTATCCCTGCCTCACCCAAAAATACAGAGAAGGAGTGAGAATTAAACTCACCTCCCCTGTCAGTTCTCAAGGCCTTTAACTTCCTTCCAAGCTCATTCTCAGCCTGTGCCTTGATCATCTTAAAGCTTTGCAGAGACTCATCTTTTGTGACCAGGAGCTCTAACCACATATAACGACTGTAATCATCGACAATGAGCAGAAAATATCTTTTACCTCCAGGGGTTGGTGGGTCGATGTAGCCACAGAGATCCCCATGAAAAAGGTCTAGCCTTTCGCTAACCTTCCAATCAGTATGAAGAGGAAAAGGTCTTCTGTGATGTTTGCCGAAGACACACCCATCACAGACTTGCTCTATTCGATCAACTACTGGTACTCCTCTGACCATCTTCTTCAGACCAAGGTCTCGAAGTGCTCTGAAGTTCAGATGCCCGAATCTGGAATGCCACAACCATCCTTCATCCTCTGCTTTTGTCATCAGGCAGACTGGTTGAGTGACTTTCAGCTCTGCAATGTACATTCTGTTATCTGTCCTTGGTGTTCTGATGATTAGAACTTCATTCTGATCATATACACACAGTTGGCCATTCACAAGCACAACTTTGCACCCCCTTTCCTCGAGTTGTCCAAGACTGATAATGCTTGTCTTGAGCTTTGGTATGTAAAACACCTCAGTCAGAACTTTGTGTGCCTGATCTTCCTTTTGTAGAATCACAGAGCCAAGCCCCTCTATCTCCACCTTTGATCCATCACCAAACTGAACCGTCCCTCTAACAGTTTCATCAAGTGAGGTCAGCGAAGATCTTTTGCCAGTCATGTGGTTACTTGCTCCTGAATCTAAGTACCAGTACTCTCCAGACTCACCTTTTGATATAGTACTGGACTCATTCAGAAGTGCCTCTTGAACTGGAACACATTCTTCAGTCTTAGACACTTCAACTTTCGCTTCAGACAGTAACAACACTGACTGTTCTGTATTTGTTTTTGACAGATGGGCTTCCTCCTTGCGCTCACGGCGAGGTTTACGACACTCTTTTGCCCAGTGCCCCCATATGCCACAGTTATGGCACTTTCCCTTTCGCCGTGGTGACTTCTGTGTCGTTGCTTTTCCCAGGTTGGCTTCAGCTCGCCCTCCTCCCTTGTTCTTCTCGGAAGGATGTCCACTGGTCTTGCTGTGGCTTTGTGAAGACTCAGCTGACATCTTCCCTTTGTATCTTGCCAGCCACTCTTCTTCTGCCAGTAGCAGTCGGCCGGACTTATCCACGACGTCGCCACTTTCGCTGAACCTATCCTCTGCAGCTCTCAGTCTGCCGACTAGTTCTTCAACTGTCAGCGTCTTTAGATCGAGTAAAGTCTCGATCGACAACGCGGTCTGCGTGTAACGTGCTGGCACGACACGGAGGAACTTCTTGACAACACGGACCTCTTCAATGGTCTCGCCGAGAGTGCGAAGATTCGTGGCAAGGCCAGAAATCCTCATCGCAAACTCGTCAATGGCTTCACCGTCTTTGAACCGAATATTTTCGAATTCCTTCAGGAGCTGCTGAGCGTTCGCCTCCCGAACGCGGTCGTCGCCGATCCGCATGCTCTTCACCGCCTCCCATGCAGCTTTCGCACTCCTTTTGGTGGCCAATGCCAGATGCATGTCCACAGGAACTCCCCGCAGGATGGCGGCGAGCGCCAACCGGTCTTCCCGGCGTTCCACCTCGTCGGACACCACCGCGTGCCAGAGATCTTGCGCCTCAAGATTCACCTGCATCACAACGGCCCATTGGCTGTAGTTTGTGCGAGTTAGCACCGGGTAGACGAGGGAACCGCCTGTCTCCTTGCGCTCGACGATAACTTGGGTGTTCGTGTTGGCGACGGTGCCACCGCCCGCGCCCAACGTCTCTTGTCCATCCGCCATCTTCTACCGATGTGGATCGTCGTACGAGGCTCTGATACCACGTGTTGGATCTCGCCTGATGTCCACGACGAACTTCGACGCCGGAGTGCCGAGCTCGCCGACGTACGTGAACGCGAGTAGGCAGGAACGAAAAATGGACGAGAGAGTTTTGTGGCTGGTGACTGCTCGCCACAGCACTGAACAGCCTTTTAATTATATTGTCAAGTACAATGCAGTTGGTTGCATGTAACGCGTACTCACGCACACACTAAAAAAAATCTGTTACGATGCCCGGTCTTCACACTAACTAACGAACGTGCGTGTAATCCTGTGCTTCACGGCTTCCACGTCCGGTTCATACGCTTGACCGATCACCATCGCAACTGAACAGCCTGAAGACCCGGTGCAAGCATACCAGCTCCATCCCGACGTGGTCTTTATTCGCCTGAACGTGGTTAAGCAAAAACAGACATGCAGTATGATGCAGTGCAACGAGATTAACTTATAACAGAGGAAGCATTATATTTGACTGCAAGGGGTTGCAGCTGCATCATGATGTATGTTGATGCCAGATCAACTCCCATGAGCCCGGCTACCTTCAGTGTGGCAATCATCTTCAGGAAATACTTGGTTTCCTGTTTATCAACTTCCTGCAACTCATTGTTCTAGCTGACTAGCTTCTCGGGTTCCACAACTGAGAATGGGGGAAGCCCATAACGCTGGTTACCTACCAACTCGTCATGGAAATACAACCACTAGCGCTTCCATCTGTTGACGCGATAAGCCTGGCGCAGGAATAATTAGCACGTTTATTTCCTAATCACTGCATTGCATGTTAGTTTGTTGTTTGATTTCAAAGCATATATTAGTGGACCGAGTTAGAGGCCACGATTTCTGCTGAGCGCACGTTCGGTTGTTGCTGCATGATAGCATGCATGAAGCATCTTTATTTTTGGTTGAGTTGAAAAAACAGAAACGCACGCAGTTCCTGGTGCACACAACTGACGTCCAGCTTCTCCAAGCGTGTTCGTAGTTCACAGAAACCTGCCGGAGTTTATCGCTCACCTGACATTTGGCATCAGAGCTGGGCTAAGTCCTTCGACGACCATGGCAGGCAATGGATCAAGCACTCCAACCGGCGAAGATCGTCGAGGCAGATCCCTGTCGCGCAGGCCCCGGGGAGGGCGCAGCGGCGGCGAGCGCCTGGTGGTGGAACGGGTGGTGGAGAAGGTGGCGTCGGCAGGCCCAGCGAACTACCCACTGCTGACGAAGACGAACTACAACGACTCGGCGTTGCTGATGAAGATCAAACTGGAGGCGCGCCTGCTCTGGGCAGCGATCTGTCACATCCGGTTTTTCCGAAGAACAACCAAGTGAATATCACATGTATGCTAGGATCATTTTCTCATACATGTGATGACAAATAGTGAAGCATCATTTATTACAAGCCAGGTGTCGAATATAAGTAAGTCTTACAAAGTAAATGTCTCGATGGACAATAATAATTTCATCACAAGTAAATAAACTAGCAGCGGAATATTATTCTTTAGGGCTCCATCACAGGCGTTGCCCAGGGGTCTTCATGAAACTAAAATCCTTCCTCGGGTCCAAAATCTTGGTCATTATACACCTCCTCATTATCTTGACCTGAGCAGCAATATAAACCAACAAATATGCAAGGTTGAGTACCAATGGTACTCAGCAAGTGTGGGAAAATTATATCATGCATGGCTAGAACAAGGAGAGGTTGAACTCATGGTTAAAGCACTACGCAATTAATACCTATCACCTTAGCTTATTAAGCACCTACATTACTACACAGGTGAAATGGTCCCAATTTCCCATCCCATCATTGTAATCCAATAACCATAACATCATTACCAATGTTAAGCTCCCCGCTTAACTTCCAAAACCATCAATCCTCTAATCATGAATAAGTCCAGGCCGCTCTTAACCGTGAGCACGGCTGTCAAGACAGTTTTGACTCTGCAGAGTTTGTACCACTGTACCCACATGTAGTGATTTCATCCCCCGTTGCCGGGTGGACTAAAAGAACCTCCATTATGCTAGTGGCTACGAACCACATTCACACTTCCCAGGTGTGTAGCCAGGAGATCACTACAAAGCCTTTACAAAGGGATTCCCGACGAGCGTGGGCCCACTGAGGTTTCACCCCTAACAGCATACAAGAGGCTCCAACCCCGCTGCAGTGGCCCCCTCTTGAGCCTTGCGGTTCATATGGTAGTCCAGCTGACACCTACTCCCCGCACCATCCAACACACCCATACTACGCCGGGGATACACCTAATTAATTGGCCAAGCTGCCCCATCTCAGCATGTGGTTGGCACTGTAAAGCCGGGTTACATGCTCCATGAACCGGTCCTTAGGATCCAGGCAAGTACTAAACACAAACCCAAGTCTCGTGCACCCAACACACAACCAAAACATCCAACTTGCCTTGATCCCTAACTCTACATAACTCACAATGTCTCATTCAAGAGTATGGTAATATAAACTGATGATTTCATGTCCCAAACATCCCATTCTAAGCATGGCTAAGCGTATGCATGGGTATAAATGACATGACAAAATAAATCCCAACCTAAGCTACAAGGAAACAAGGTAATGCAATTCTAGGGAAACTTCCTAGCATGGGTTTCATATTTCAATTGACAATGCAAATAATTCTAGCTACACATCCTAGCATAGGATCAAAGTGGTCAAGGACACTTGCCTCCTTCTTGCTGCTCTTGAAATGGGTAGTCCTGATCTTGGAAAGGAATAACTTGCTCTTGAACAGGTTCTACTTCATACCATCACACATAGCAAAAGAAAAACAACAATCATAAGACATAGTTCACACTTCTACTTCATACAAACCACACATTCATATTTATAAAAGTTCTTTACCATTATATGTGTTGTGGTTACTTTATGTGTGTTAAGTTGTGGCTTGCATGCACTTTTAACCATGTATATATGATTCCTACTTTTGTGTCCACATTTATACTTACATACTATTTATATGGGTTTCCAATAAATTTCTTATATTCAACTACTACACCTTTTTACTACCAAGTGTGTATGAAAAGTATTTTTCTTCCCCATATGTGCCTTCATAATTTCTACCAACCCTAAACTGAACCCTTTGGATTTTAAAAACTCCATTTATCATTTTTTATACTCCCATGCATAATTGTGTATTTTATTATGAAATTAGTAATACACATCACCTAAACAGTATAGGTTCTGGTCCTAAATAATTTAATAACATATTTTGACCTTGGCTTCTGATGTATACTATTTCATAATTATTTTCCCTATTTTTTTCTATAGCTATTCTTTACTTAAAAATGTGTCCCTATACTAATAAATGTGAATAATAGATGAAACAGATTTATTTCAGCCCAAAAATATATTTTTATCTCACTCCAAGGTTTTCTAAGTACTGAGAAAGTTTTTAATTAATTTTGACAATTATTTTTGTCCCCCTTTTTAATTTTTAAACACTAGTTACATATTCAATTTTCTAAATTAAATACTAAACAAGGCTAAAATAATGAATTCACCCCATTACAGGGTCTATAATATTATTTTCATAATTTCCAGGGGTCTAGCTACACTTATCAGAGGTGTTTTTCCTAATTTTTATTAAGTCCAGGTGCTAAAACTGATTTTTAAATGAATTTACATGATTTTCTGGAGTTCCAGGGGCTAGATCAGAAGTTTCCGGGGCTAGCTCTTATTTCCCGAGAACCCCAGGGGGTAGCACGTAAGAATTCCAGTCTTTATAACGCGGGGCTGACGTGGACCGTCCGATTTTAAACCGACGGCTGAGATTATAACATCGAACCGGTACGCGGAGTTTTAAAGTCTACCGTGCGATTTAAAATAAACGGCGCACAAGCGGCCACGTCGCTCCGATCGAGCGCGGGCGGCGCCGCCGGCGGCGCACGGCGGCGGGAAGCGGCGATCTCGCCGGAAAGTTTCGGATCCTCGAGAATTCTGCCTAAAACTGTGATCTCATGGCATAGATCGGTAGAGGGGAGGTCAGGGATCTCACCTCGGGGGTTTTCTCGAGCTCGGGGGTCCTGGAAAGTGCTCGGCGGCGAGGTCCGAGGCAAAACCACGGCGAAGCTCGTCGGCGCTGGGTTTACACCGTAAGTCTTCAGGTTTTCTGCACCTGCAAAGTTCCCCGGAGGCGGTGGATCAAGACCAGCGAGTTAGATCAGAATTTCCGAGCTTAGATCGGCCAGAATTCACCGGCGAAGTCTCGGTGCTCACCGGAGTAAAAATCGGCGATCGCGTGGGAAAAACCGATCGGGGCTGGGGTTTTTATAGCCGGGGGAGGGCGGTGGGTCTGTTCCGATCGAGTTGGAGTCGTTTGGGACCAGAATTCGGGCTGCGGGACGCGGAAATCCGGTCGGTTGCGATCGCGCGCGCGGGAGAGAGTCCGGGGTCGCGGGGTTAGGGATGACAGGCGGGTCCCACCCGTCTGTGAGAGACGGCGCGGCGCGCGCGGGGGCGGGCTGGTGCGGGGAAACTGGGCCGGTTGGCGGGTTTCGGCCCACTGGCCGGTTTTTTTCCCGTTTCTCTTTTTCTTTTTCCATTTCTTTTCTGTTTTGAGTATAATTTGAATTCCAGTTTGAATTTGAATTTTTGCAAAACATGCAACACGTCCAAAAATTTTTAAATTCCCCTCTGAACATGGTTTAGAGTTTTGAATAAAAATTTGGGGTGTTACACGATCGAATCCGATGAGGTTGATTTTCAGGTGGATCGCATGGCTCTCGACGCCATTTGCAGTGCGGTTCCGCCTGAAATGATATCTACCTTGGCGACCAAGCCGTCGGCGAAGGACGCATGGGAGAGTATCAAGTCCATGAGAATCGGCATTGATCGTGTCCGCAAGGCGAGGGCACAGAAGCTCCGGCGAGAGTACGAGCAGCTGGAGTTTCGGGATGGTGAACAGGTTGAAGACTTCGCCATGCACCTAACTGGCATGACGAACCAGTTGGCTACGCTCGGAGATCCAGAACCAAATGACAAGGTTGTTGCCAAATACCTACGTGCTGCACGACCAAGGTATCGCCAACTCGTTGTGTCCATTGAAACACTCCTTGATATCACCACCATGTCTGTGGAAGAGGTCACGGCTCGCCTGAAGGCAGTGGAGGATGATGAAAAGCACAGTGGTGATGGCAGGGACAAGTTATACCTCACCGAGGAGGAGTGGCTTGAGCGCTACAAGCAGAGAGAAGGCAACCGGCGTGGCAGTTTATCTGGTGCTGGTAACAATTCAAGGGGGAGCCGCAACAGAGGTCGGGGCGGGAGAAAGAATATGTTCACTGGTTCAAATGGTGAACGTTCAAGACCAGCGAGTTAGATCAGAATTTCCGAGCTTAGATCGGCCAGAATTCACCGGCGAAGTCTCGGTGCTCACCGGAGTAAAAATCGGCGATCGCGTGGGAAAAACCGATCGGGGCTGGGGTTTTTATAGCCGGGGGAGGGCGGTGGGTATGTTGCGATCGAGTTGGAGTCGTTTGGGACCGAATTCCGGCTGCGGGACGCAGAAATCCTGTCGGTTGCGATCGCGCGCGCGGGAGAGAGTCCGGGGTCGCGGGGTTAGGGATGACAGGCGGGTCCCACCCGTCTGTGAGAGACGGCGCAGCGCGCGCGGGGGCGGGCTGGCGCGGGGAAACTGGGCCGGCTGGCGGGTTTCGGCCCACTGGCCGGTTTTTTTCCCGTTTCTCTTTTTCTTTTTCCATTTCTTTTCTGTTTTGAGTATAATTTGAATTCCAGTTTGAATTTGAATTTTTGCAAAACATGCAACACGTCCAAAAATTTTTAAATTCCCCTCTGAACATGGTTTAGAGTTTTGAATCAAAATTTGGGGTGTTACAGCTCTACCCCCCTTAAAAGAAATCTCATCCTCGAGATTGGTGTTTCTAAGAAAACAATTCCGGAAATTGTGCCTTAAGCTCATCTTCCCGTTCCCAGGTGGCTTCCTCTTCTGAGTGATGCTTCCACTGCACCTTGCACATCCGGATTCTCTTGTTTCTGGTGAGGCGTTCCATCGTCTCCAAAATCTTGTATGGTTGCTCGGCATAAGACAAATCCTCAGCTACATCCACTTCATTCATGGGTAACACCTCTTCAGGCGTCCTCAGGCATTTCTTGAGTTGTGACACATGAAATACATCGTGCACGTCCGATAGATGAACCGGTAACTCTAGTTGGTACGCCACTTCGCCTTTTCTTTCCAAAACTTGAAAGGGTCCGATGTATCGAGGTGACAACTTCCCTTTCACCTTGAACCGACGAAGTCCTCTGATAGGGGACACCTTGAGATAAACATAGTCTCCCACGTTGAAAACGAGTTCTCTTCTTCGTACATCAGCATAACTCTTCTGGCGTGTTTGTGCTATCCTCAAGTTGTTGCGAATCTCCCTCACCTTTGCCTCGGCTTCTTGTAGCACTTCTGGACCAAACACTTTACTTTCTCCTGTTTGGTTCCAAAATAGGGGAGTTCTGCACTTCCTTCCATACAAAGCTTCAAACGGTGACATCTTCATACTAGCTTGATAACTGTTGTTATAGGAAAACTCCGCATACGGTAGGTTCTTGTCCCAACTCCTATTGTTTTTGAGTGCACATGCCCTTAACATATCTTCAAGGATCTGATTGGTTCTCTCCGTCTGCCCGTCAGTTTGAGGATGATAGGCAGAGCTGAAATTTAGATGGGTTCCCATGGTTTCATGCAACTTTTGCCAAAACCTCGAGGTGAACTGTGTCCCTCGGTCCGACACTATCTTCTTTGGCACTCCATGGTAACACACAATCCTTGACATGTACAATTCTGCCAATTTGGATCCGCTGTAGCTTTCTTTCACCGGAATGAAATGAGCTACCTTGGTTAGCCTATCAATAATGACCCATATTGAATCATACCCGGATTGGGTCCTAGGCAATCCCACGACAAAATCCATGCTGATTTCTTCCCACTTCCATTCAGGTACTTTGAGTGGTTGCAGTAATCCCGCGGGTCGTTGATGTTCAGCTTTCACCAACTGACATGTGTCACATAGGGCAACATGTTCCGCGACATCTCGCTTCATGCCATACCACCAATACCTGCCTTTGAGGTCCTGGTACATCTTCGTACTCCCAGGATGAATGGAATAGTCGGAATCATGAGCCTCCTTCAAAATCAATTCACGGATCTCCTTTACTTCTGGCACACAGATTCTTTTCCCGTGCCACACCGTTCCTTGTTCATCCTCTCTAAAACCAGGAGCTTTATTTTCCTTGATGAGCTGTCTGATCTCTTGTATCTTCTCATCATTCTTTTGGCCCTCGCGTATGTCTCGCTCGAGTGTGGAGTCCACTTCCATGGCGATGGCTTCACCACTATTTACTAGACATAGATTGAGCCTTATAACCTCGTCCTTCAATTCTGCAGGCATGTCCTTCAAGCTCAACTTATTGACCTGCACTTTCCGACTCAAAGCATCGGCCACGACGTTTGCTTTCCCGGGATGATAGTTGATGCCCACATCAAAGTCATTGATTAGCTCTAGCCATCTCCTTTGTCTGAGGTTGAGATCTGGCTGTGTGAATATGTACTTCAAACTCTTACGATCCGTATATATCTCTGTCCTCTTCCCCATCAAATAGTGCCGCCAAATTTTCAACGCGTGTACCACTGCAGCTAGTTCTAGGTCATGTGTAGGATAGTTCTTCTCGTGCTTCCGAAGCTGCCGGGTTGCATAAGCCACGACATGTCCTTCTTGCATGAGAACACATCCCAACCCATTTCCAGAGGCATCGCAGTACACTGTGAAATTCTTCTGCATATCTGGCATAACCAACACTGGGGCTGTTGTCAATCTCTTCTTTAGCTCCTGAAAGCTCGTATCGCACTGTGGCGTCCAGGTGAATGTGATTCCCTTTTCCAACAGTTTAGTGAGAGGTCTCGAGATCTTGGAGAATCCCTCAATAAACCGTCGATAGTATCCAGCCAATCCCAAAAAGCTTCGAACTTCCCCGACATTTTCAGGGGTTTTCCACTTCTGGATATCTTCGATTTTGGCGGGATCTACGGAGATTCCTCCCTCCGAGATTATATGTCCTAAAAAGGGAACTCTCTTCAGCCAAAACTCACACTTGCTCAACTTGGCATATAGTTGGTGTTCTCTCAGCCTCTGTAACACCAACCTTAGATGTTTCTCATGTTCTTCTTCATCTTTGGAGAAGACGAGAATATCATCTATGAAAACCACCACAAATTTGTCCAGATATTCCATGAATACCTTGTTCATGAGGTACATGAAATACGCCGGGGCATTGGTTAGCCCAAAAGGCATGACAGTGTATTCATACAGTCCGTACCGAGATACGAAAGCTGTCTTGGGAATATCTGATTGCCTTATCTTGAGTTGGTGGTACCCCGACCTGAGATCAATTTTCGAGAACACACAAGCTCCCCTCAACTGATCAAACAAGTCTTCAATGCGGGGTAATGGGTACTTGTTTTTGATGGTTACCTCATTCAAGGCACGGTAATCCATGCATAACCTTTGGGTTCCGTCTTTCTTAGGCACAAATATCACCGGAGCTCCCCATGGTGAGGAACTAGGGCGAATATACCCCTTCTCCGTCAATTCTCTCAAATGATCCTTGAGCTCTTCTAGCTGCTTGGAGTCCATCCGATAAGGTCTCTTGTATATCGGGGCTGTTCCCGGTACTAGCTCAATTGCGAATTCCACGTCACGGTCGGGAGGCATACCTGGCAACTCCTCCGGAAAAACATCTGGATATTCCCTGATAGTCCTGATTTCCTCAACTTTCACTTCCACTTGATTTAATTTGATGTCCCTCCTAGGCTCGTGTATCGTTATGAACTTTACTCTTGTGCCATTGGGGTGAGTTAGTTCCACTGTTCTGGTCGAACAATGGATGATTCCTTTATGTTTGGTCAACCAATCCATACCCAAAATAATATCTATCCCTTGTGAATCTATCACTATGAGGTTAGCAGTAAATACTACCCCATTAATGTCTAGGCTTACTTTGGGACACACTTGTCTTGTCCTTATTTCTCCACCTGGAGAGTTTACGGCTAGCATATGGTTCATTTGTGTGGTTGCTAGGTCATGCTTCTTAACAAACCCTTGAGCAATGAACGAGTGGGTAGCACCAGAATCAAACAGCAGAGTGGCAAGGTGTAAATTGGCAGGAAACTTACCAACTACCACGTCGGGTGCCTCTTGTGCTTCCTCCATAGTGACGTGGTTCACCCGTCGTCTCATTACATTCTGCTGTTGTGGCGGCCCAGGCTTCTTCTTTGGACACTTATGGGCGTAGTGCCCCACTTCACCACAGCTGAAACATTGCACCCCAATCTTAGATGTCTGGCCCTTGTTGTCTTGGGGTTGGTTTGGGGGTCCTTGCACTGCTGGTCGAGGTTGATATGCGGGGCGAGGCTGCTGCACAAATTGACGTTGTGGCTGTGCTGGTGCTGCGGGAGGCCTGTAGTTTGGGTTGTACCCTCTTGGTGCTGAATAGGCTACCGCAGCACGGCTCGTCTGCCCCGTAGGTTGCTGCATCATACGTGGGCGGGTGTTGCTCCCTGAGGCCTGATGTGACCATCCCGCCTTCCTCTTATTCTCATTTTCCAGGGCCTTTAGCTTCTTTCCACCACAAATGCTCTGTCCACCATCTTTTGAAAACTTTCATACTCATTGGAGGACATTGCACACTGCATCTCTGCGGTAAGTCCTTCCACGAAACAATCTTGTTTCTGCTCATCAGTCTCTATGTCTCGTGGAGCATAACGGGATAGTTGAGTAAATTTAGTGAGGTATTCCCTCACCGTCATGTTTCCCTGCTGCAGTCCCAGAAACTCCTTCCTCTTGTTTTTGAGTTCACCTCTTGGGATGTAGTGGTTGCGGAAGCTACGCTTGAACTCTTCCCAAGTGATGTTCTCAGGGTCATGATGGGCGGCCACGTAGGCGGTCCACCAATCAGCAGCAGGTCCTTGCAATTGATGAGAGGCAAACAGCACCCTTTCATATCCTTGGCACTGTATGATCCTCATCTTACTTTCAATGGTCTTCAGCCAATCATCTGCCTCCAGAGGTTCAGCAGCACTTGCAAACTTTGGAGGTTGAGTTCCTAGAAACTCACTCAACCTTGGTTGGCGTGGTGCAGCTTGTGTAGGTGGAACTTGATGCAAGTTGGCCACCACTTGAGTCAAGTTCTGGATAAGCTGATTTTGATTCTCCAGCATTTGGTGGAGAGGATCAACTTCTTCACGGCGACCACCCCGGTCCTGGCCTCCAGAAAGATGAGGGTTGCATGCCTCATCATTGTTGTTGGCGGGGTTGGCAGCACGTCCTTTTCCTCTTCCGGCCATCTGGCAGAATCAACCAATGTTAATTTGAAATCATTTAGCATCATCTTACTACTTTCATTCGTTTGTACTTTGAAGTGTTGAGGCTTTGTTATGCTTTTACGAGGGTTCATATCTCACACCAAATAAATGCACTATTATTTCCTGTGGATTCACTCACCAAAGCAAAACAATCTGAAGACGAGGCTGTGGACAATTGCTCATTGCTTCCACAACTCACGTCACACACCAAGCATTATCACACCATTAACTACGCAACGACTCGACTACTCGACCTCTTGCTAGCTAGGGGAAAGACTCTACACTACTCGTCCTCTTGAGCTGGCTCCTCGGGATCTTCCTCCTCATTTTGGCTACCTTCTGACTCTGCTTTGGGTGGGGAGGCTGCTGGTGGAGAAGTGCGACGACGCCTGATTGCTCGGCGATCCGGGGAGTCAGGAGTCCATGGATCACTCACAGTGACACACAATTCATTCCCATCTCCTCTTTCTCTCGCCTTTAAGCAAGCTCGCAGCAACGCCTCCGTTTCCTTCAGGGTGTCTCGGACATCCTGAAGCTCTTGTTGACACTCCTGCAGTCGAGTGCTGAGCATAGCAGCATCCTCCAAGCACAAGTCCATGTGCTCATGGGAAGTCCCTTGCTGCACCGGTGGGTACTTGTACTCCGTGGTACCACTCTCACGTTGGAGGACATACATGTACTTAGTTTTGTCCAAGTGGCGACGATAGATGTGACTCTGGCAGGTGATGGCCTCCCAGGTGACATCTTTCTCCGCATCAACTTGTGTTGCTCGACAAGCTGGGGAGTGGTGAATCTTAAGCAGCTGATTCTCGTGTATAATCCTCATCTCCGAACTCCATTCTTCCCTCTTCTCACGGATGGTCCTGGTGGAGTTATAGTGGATGATTAGCTTGCCCGTATTGCCTGCGGCTTCGAGCATACGTCGAAGACGGCGCAACAAGTCTCCTACTGCCAATCCGTAGGAAAGGTACGTCACTGGACGACTCTCCTCTCTTTCGGCAAGGGCAACTACGGGAACTCTCCCTCCTGTGGACTTGCAAGCGGTGCGAATCATGCGAACCATCTAAAACAAAAAAATTTAAAATTAGGTTAGATAAATTCTCAAACAAAAATCCTATTTTGAATGAAAGTTGGGGTAAGATGAAGAAAGTGACTCCTTTAATAACACTTTCCACCCACACCTTGGAAAATAGTTTTTAAGAAAATAGGGCCCTTAAATACGTCCATTTCTACCTAGGTCCACGTTCCTACGGGCAACCTTGGCTCTGATACCACCTCTGTCACACCCGGTTTTTCCGAAGAACAACCAAGTGAATATCACATGTATGCCAGGATCATTTTCTCATACATGTGATGAAAAATAGTGAAGCATCATTTGTTACAAGCCAGGTGTCGAATATAAGTAAGTCTTACAAAGTAAATGTCTCGATGGACAATAATAATTTCATCACAAGTAAATAAACTAGCAGCGGAATATTATTCTTTAGGGCTCCATCACAGGCGTTGCCCGGGGGTCTTCATGAACCTAAAATCCTTCCTCGGGTCCAAAATCTTGGTCATTATACACCTCCTCATTATTTTGACCTGAGCAGCAATATAAACCAACAAATATGCAAGGTTGAGTACCAATGGTACTCAGCAAGTGTGGGAAAATTATATCATGCATGGCTAGAACAAGGAGAGGTTGAACTCATGGTTAAAGCACTACGCAATTAATACCTATCACCTTAGCTTATTAAGCACCTACATTACTACACAGGTGAAATGGTCCCAATTTCCCATCCCATCATTGTAATCCAATAACCATAACATCATTACCAATGTTAAGCTCCCCGCTTAACTTCCAAAACCATCAATCCTCTAATCATGAATAAGTCCAGGCCGCTCTTAACCGTGAGCACGGCTGTCAAGACAGTTTTGACTCTGCAGAGTTTGTACCACTGTACCCACATGTAGTGATTTCATCCCCCGTTGCCGGGTGGACTAAAAGAACCTCCATTATGCCAGTGGCTACGAACCACATTCACACTTCCCAGGTGTGTAGCCAGGAGATCACTACAAAGCCTTTACAAAGGGATTCCCGACGAGCGTGGGCCCACTGAGGTTTCACCCCTAACAGCATACAAGAGGCTCCAACCCCGCTGCAGTGGCCCCCTCTTGAGCCTTGCGGTTCATATGGTAGTCCAGCTGACACCTACTCCCTGCACCATCCAACACACCCATACTATGCCGGGGATACACCTAATTAATTGGCCAAGCTGCCCCATCTCAGCATGTGGTTGGCACTGTAAAGCCGGGTTACATGCTCCATGAACCGGTCCTTAGGATCCAGGCAAGTACTAAACACAAACCCAAGTCTCGTGCACCCAGCACACAACCAAAACATCCAACTTGCCTTGATCCCTACCTCTACATAACTCACAATGTCTCATTCAAGAGTATGGTAATATAAACTGATGATTTCATGTCCCAAACATCCCATTCTAAGCATGGCTAAGCGTATGCATGGATATAAATGACATGACAAAATAAATCCCAACCCAAGCTACAAGGAAACAAGGTAATGCAATTCTAGGGAAACTTCCTAGCATGGGTTTCATATTTCAATTGACAATGCAAATAATTCTAGCTACACATCCTAGCATAGGATCAAAGTGGTCAAGGACACTTGCCTCCTTCTTGCTGCTCTTGAAATGGGTAGTCCTGATCTTGGAAAGGAATAACTTGCTCTTGAACAGGTTCTACTTCATACCATCACACATAGCAAAAGAAAAACAACAATCATAAGACATAGTTCACACTTCTACTTCATACAAACCACACATTCATATTTATAAAAGTTCTTTACCATTATATGTGTTGTGGTTACTTTATGTGTGTTAAGTTGTGGCTTGCATGCACTTTTAACCATGTATATATGATTCCTACTTTTGTGTCCACATTTATACTTACATACTATTTATATGGGTTTCCAATAAATTTCTTATATTCAACTACTACACCTTTTTACTACCAAGTGTGTATGAAAAGTATTTTTCTTCCCCATATGTGCCTTCATAATTTCTACCAACCCTAAACTGAACCCTTTGGATTTTAAAAACTCCATTTATCATTTTTTTATACTCCCATGCATAATTGTGTATTTTATTATGAAATTAGTAATACACATCACCTAAACAGTATAGGTTCTGGTCCTAAATAATTTAATAACATATTTTGACCTTGGCTTCTGATGTATACTATTTCATAATTATTTTCCCTATTTTTTTCTATAGCTATTCTTTACTTAAAAATGTGTCCCTATACTAATAAATGTGAATAATAGATGAAACAGATTTATTTCAGCCCAAAAATATATTTTTATCTCACTCCAAGGTTTTCTAAGTACTGAGAAAGTTTTTAATTAATTTTGACAATTATGTTTGTCCCCCTTTTTAATTTTTAAACACTAGTTACATATTCAATTTTCTAAATTAAATACTAAACAAGGCTAAAATAATGAATTCACCCCATTACAGGGTCTATAATATTATTTTCATAATTTCCAGGGGTCTAGCTACACTTATCGGAGGTGTTTTTCCTAATTTTTATTAAGTCCAGGGGCTAAAACTGATTTTTAAATGAATTTACATGATTTTCTGGAGTTCCAGGGGCTAGATCAGAAGTTTCCGGGGCTAGCTCTTATTTCCCGAGAACCCCAGGGGGTAGCACGTAAGAATTCCAGTCTTTATAACGCGGGGCTGACGTGGACCGTCCGATTTTAAACCGACGGCTGAGATTATAACATCGAACCGGTACGCGGGGTTTTAAAGTCTACCGTGCGATTTAAAATAAACGGCGCACAAGCGGCCACGTCGCTCCGATCGAGCGCGGGCGGCGCTGCCGGCGGCGCACGGCGGCGGGAAGCGGCGATCTCGCCGGAAAGTTTCGGATCCTCGAGAATTCTGCCTAAAACTGTGATCTCATGGCATAGATCGGTAGAGGGGAGGTCAGGGATCTCACCTCGGGGGTTTTCTCGAGCTCGGGGGTCCTGAAAAGTGCTCGGTGGCGAGGTCCGAGGCAAAACCACGGCGAAGCTCGTCGGCGCTGGGTTTACACCGTAAGTCTTCAGGTTTTCTGCACCTGCAAAGTTCCCCGGAGGCGGTGGATCAAGACCAGCGAGTTAGATCAGAATTTCCGAGCTTAGATCGGCCAGAATTCACCGGCGAAGTCTCGGTGCTCACCGGAGTAAAAATCGGCGATCGCGTGGGAAAAACCGATCGGGGCTGGGGTTTTTATAGCCGGGGGAGGGCGGTGGGTCTGTTGCGATCGAGTTGGAGTCGTTTGGGACCAGAATTCGGGCTGCGGGACGCGGAAATCCGGTCGGTTGCGATCGCGCGCGCGGGAGAGAGTCCGGGGTCGCGGGGTTAGGGATGACAGGCGGGTCCCACCCGTCTGTAAGAGACGGCGCGGCGCGCGGGGGCGGGCTGGTGCGGGGAAACTGGGCCGGCTGGCGGGTTTCGGCCCACTGGCTGGTTTTTTTCCCGTTTCTCTTTTTCTTTTTCCATTTCTTTTCTGTTTTGAGTATAATTTGAATTCCAGTTTGAATTTGAATTTTTGCAAAACATGCAACACGTCCAAAAAATTTTTAAATTCTCCTCTGAACATGGTTTAGAGTTTTGAATCAAAATTTGGGGTGTTACACGATCGAATCCGATGAGGTTGATTTTCAGGTGGATCGCATGGCTCTCGACGCCATTTGCAGTGCGGTTCCGCCTGAAATGATATCTACCTTGGCGACCAAGCCGTCGGCGAAGGACGCATGGGAGAGTATCAAGTCCATGAGAATCGGCATTGATCGTGTCCGCAAGGCGAGGGCACAGAAGCTCCGGCGAGAGTACGAGCAGCTGGAGTTTCGGGATGGTGAACAGGTTGAAGACTTCGCCATGCGCCTAACTGGCATGACGAACCAGTTGGCTACGCTCGGAGATCCAGAACCAAATGACAAGGTTGTTGCCAAATACCTACGTGCTGCACGACCAAGGTATCGCCAACTCGTTGTGTCCATTGAAACACTCCTTGATATCACCACCATGTCTGTGGAAGAGGTCACGGCTCGCCTGAAGGCAGTGGAGGATGATGAAAAGCACAGTGGTGATGGCAGGGACAAGTTATACCTCACCGAGGAGGAGTGGCTTGAGCGCTACAAGCAGAGAGAAGGCAACCGGCGTGGCAGTTTATCTGGTGCTGGTAACAATTCAAGGGGGAGCCGCAACAGAGGTCGGGGCGGGAGAAAGAATATGTTCACTGGTTCAAATGGTGAACGTACAGGACCGCCAAACCGGGGCAAGGACAAGTGCCGAAGCTGCGGCAAAACTGGTCACTGGGCAAGGGAGTGCCGCAACCGTCACAATCAAGATGAACAGGCCCATTTGGTTGAAGATGATGAGCCTACACTCTTGATGGCAGAGGCCAAGAACATATCCAACTCATCGCAGTTCACGGCCGGGATTCGATCCGCAACTCAGTACAATGTCCAAGTGATGGAAGAAGAGATGCATGCAGTGCTGGAAGGTGGAGGAGAGAATCTTGACAAGAAGAAATGGATTTTTGACACCGGGGCTTCAAACCATATGACGGGACTCAGAGAAGCCTTTGCAGACCTGGATACTGGCTTTGTTGGGTCAGTTCGTTTCGGCGACGGCTCTGTGGTGCGGATTGAGGGCTGTGGCACCGTCCTTCTAGCATGCAATAATGGAGAGCACCATCCTTTGTCAAATGTCTACTACATACCACGTCTCACTGCCAACATTGTTAGCTGTGGTCAGCTTGATGAGAGTGGGTTTCAGATTCATGTTCAAGGGGGAGTTATGAGGATACGTGATGAACAGAAGAGGTTGCTGGCCAAAATTCATCGCAACACTAGGAGATTGTATGTGCTTGACATTGCCATCTCGCAACCAGTCTGTTTAGCAGCACTTGCTGGTGAAGACGCTTGGAGATGGCACGCACGCTTTGCGCACATAAACTTTGGTGCATTGCGTAGGATGGGAAAGGAAGGACTGGTGCATGGGCTGCCAAGTCTATCACAAGTTGATCAAATCTGTGAGGCATGTTTGGCCGGAAAGCACCGCAGGACACCGTTCTCACAACAAGCAATACGACAGGCGACAGAACCGTTAGAGCTACTGCATGGGGATCTTTGTAGCCCTATCACTCCGGAGACACCAAGCGGTAATCGCTATTTCCTTCTTCTTGTGGATGATTTGTGGCGGACCGGAATCCGCTCATCCAGGATCGCAGAGGGTGGTGCCGCGCGATGCGACACCCGACAGCACACGTCATAAGAACACAATATATTACATGGGAAAAACAGCTGAAACTGTACAAACAAGTACAAACTTCAGTTACAATTATTGTTCTATTATACAGCGGAAGACTACACTATACAACTCACGCCCGCCTATTTAGCAAAAGTCGGTTGCCCAGCCCTAGGGCAACCCACACTAGCTGCACGTCTCAGCTCAGCGCGGCGTGTACGGCTCCCACTCAGCCGTGGTCCCCGACGGAGGGTAACCCTCGCCGGTGGACTCGTACTCCGAGTCCGTGGGTGGCTCCTCACCTGAAAAACACTTAAGCAGCAACCGTGAGCACGAAGGCTCAGCAAGGCTTAACCGACTCACCTAAGCATGAAACTCTACATGAGGTGTACAATGGACATAGGATAGTAACATTTCAGCAAAACGACACGCCTACAAGTTCATCCTTAGTTCATCTTTTAGCAACAAGTTAACAGTTCATGAAATCTGAAATTTAGTAAGCAGTATTTGGTGGCACACATGTAGCAATACAATTATATCAATCAGCATCATTGAATCAACATATTTCATCCATTAGTCTACGTTACGACGCAGTGAACAAGCAGTACTCGTCACCGCGAGGGACGGCGAATCGACTCGATATACACCTGCAGGGAAAACCCAAAGAGCACGTCACGTACGCCCACCCATGGAGCTGCACAGCACGCTCACTCGATGTCGTACGGGACAACCTTTCACCCAACAGCCCAAACGTCGAACCGGTCGCACCGAAACGAGCAGGAGGTTCCCCACACGGAGCATCTCTCTATGCCCGTTGGCAGATTTCCACCTTGCTGCCCTCAACCTACACCTATAAATCGGTGTGCTATGCCTCGACGCCCGGAGGTTTAGGCTACATCGGTTTATCGGGGCCCATATATCCGATATGCCTTCGGTACGTTCAATACTTGTTCAGCAGGGCCGCACACGGATCGGTCCTCAATCGACACGGGCAGGGCTGCGCACACAAGACTCTCTCTTGCTGCGCCCTAGCCCCTGCCTAGTCTCATTTTCATTACTAAAGTGATCTCACATCACTCAACCGAACCCGTGTGTTCCCAGCCTATCTCGCGAGTAGATTCCAACTACTCGACTTGTACCGAAGTCCTATGACTCATTAAGCATAGCCTGTCTACTCGAGGTCCTTAACACTACCCTCACTCTTTTAGGAACCTTTGGTTATGCAAGTGGGGTTTCATTCATCCTATACCTAATGCACATACATACCTCATATGACACATGTAAACAAAGTAAAACTTTTAAAAAGGGTTAATGCAAACCGGGGCTTGCCTTGTTGCTGCTGGTCAGTGGTTAGTTCCTCGTCCGGAAGAAGGAAGTCCAGCACTTCCGGAGTCTCTTCTTCAACGGCTACACGTTAATGAAATACTACATGTTAATTTATATGCAAAAGTGAGTTTAGAGTAAGACTTCTACTATTGGTTCTAATAACCAGCCTCTAACACCTGGAACTTTGTTTAAGAATTTAAATATGAACTGGTGTTGGTGGTTTGGCTTGAACTTAATCACATGGTTAAATGCTAAGTGGTTTTCCCCCTTTTCCATCTTAATCCCTTAAGTGGTTAAACAGGACAGGGGTGATCTGGAGCTCCAATGGAGCTGAGAATTTTTGTGTGAGTTCCTTGTCACAAGAAAACTCTCTGGACCAAACATTAGCACTTTTCATGGAGTGGTTTGCTCAGAATAATTCTCTTGGCAAATCAGCAAGGAAGAATTAATTCTGAGGTAATACCCCTGTTCATGCTCAACTTAATGAACTACAATTTCTATTATAGCTCATAGAGTTTGCATGAATTTTCCTAGTATTTTTGGAGTCAAGGTTTGCCCAGAATTGAATTTCCAAGTTTTGGAAATTCTCTGAAAATGTTTCTGCATTCAAATGAACACAGCACCTTCCAATTTGAATTGCTCTGACCAAATCAACTCCAAATGGTCTGAAACTTTTACAGGGGTTTACTAATGTCCTAAAGAACATTCTGGCAAAATTTGGGGATTTTTGGATGAACCAAACTCCCTCTAAAATTCTTTTGCTGAAAAACTTTAAGGAATTTTCCAGAATTAATTAATGGGTTTCATACAAATTGGGTTGTATATCTGGACAGAGCTAGGCAAGATGAATCGAACCCAATTTGAATCACTAAATTTGGAGCTCCTAGCAAAAGTTATGGGGTTCTAAAGTTTACACTAAAACTGGAAATTCTAAAATGTTCAAATCCTGCGGGTGGGACCCACTCCTCGAGCCGGTCCACTCAGAAAGCGGCCACACCGTGGCCCACGGGGTTTTACCTGCGCTGCCGCACCGAATCCCGGCCGCAAACCCGATCCCCGCGCGAGATCAGAGGCTGACCGGTGGACCCGGCCCCCCCCTTCGTCTACCTCGCGCTCTCCCGCAGTTCCCGCGGCGGCGCTTCGCCGGAGCGCTCGCCGCCGGGCGTTTCCCCGCCCGACCTTTGACAAAACTTGCCGCCTGTGCCTAACTCGACTCGGAGAACACGCTGGTGCCCTCACCGGAGCTCGGCAATGGCCGGAACTATGCCCGTGACGGCGACAGAGCCTCCCTCTGCTCCGGTGACGTCGTCCGGGCTACTCCGGGCCTTATTTCTCAAGCGGTTTGCTCCTAAAGCTCCACCGTGGCATGCTGCGCACGAATATGAGCTCGGTTGGCCATGGAAATAGCCGGAACTGGGACCTCACCGTCGACCTAGGCCCGATATCGACTGTTGCTCGAAAAACTTGGATATCAGCGCAAAGGCTCGATGGTTTTCGATGGTTTTGGATCCTAGGTGGCCGTGGGGGCGTGTAGAACCTATGCTCAGCTAGGTTTACGCTGTGCAGGACCGATCGCTGCGAATTTCAGCATTTCTGATCACTCGTTTTTATCGAGCACCGAGGACTAGACGGGGAAATACTCCCCCTACAAAGCATGGAAGAGGGTAGGGTCTTCACCTTGAGCTCGAGCAGTCCCCGGCGCGTGTCTTTGCTGTTGAACTCCGGTCGCGAGGTCGCCTGGATCAACGGCGCGACGAGGAGCCGAGGGGAGCGGCGGTGTCGTTTTTCGTTTCGGGTAGGAACGGGCAAAGCGGAGGAGATGAGGCTGGCTCACGTGGGCTGGGGACTTAAACCGCGTCGGGCACGCGTGCGCTCGGTCGCCGAGCAGGAGGTGGCGAGGCGAGGCGGTCGGACGCCGGTGCTGTCCGCAGCTGGCGCGAGGTGTTCGACCGACGTCGGGAGAAAACAGCCACGCTCGGTTTGGGAAACAGTCCTCCCACTGACTTGTGGGCCCCCTCTC
The DNA here is from genome assembly GCA_030760725.1 of Neostapfia colusana. Taxonomy (NCBI): domain Eukaryota; kingdom Viridiplantae; phylum Streptophyta; class Magnoliopsida; order Poales; family Poaceae; genus Neostapfia; species Neostapfia colusana. Next base: position 13,926 of record JASWHV010000475.1, on the reverse strand, counting down.
CCCCCCCCAATTCTTTTTCCAAATTCTGCTGCAAATATCTCAGCTACTCTCCATTTAATGAGAGACTTAGCCTCCAAGTATTGGTTTGAATTTGAGTTCTCAATTTCAAACTTTGTTTGGTCAAGTTTGCTTCATATTCAAACTGAAATTCAAATTCAGTTTTGAATTCTTGCAAATTTAGCCCTTGACAACATGAGCTCCAATGGAGATGAAACTTGGTGGGTTTACTCAGAAAAATGTGCTGAGTGTAGATATGGGGCTAACTTTTGAATTTGGGTGATGAAAGTTGCTGCAATTTGAATTTACATTCAAATTGGCCTCCTTTTGAAATAACCCAAAAGTGCCTCAAAAAGTGTTGAATTTGCATGAGCTTTGGACTGAACCTTCCCAAGACTTTTTAAATTCTAGGGGTGAGCTCAACTTCTCATGTTCATGTGTAGAAACCCTACTTTGTGAAAGTGAAGGCTTTCCCCTCTAATCATTCTTTTGATGGAGGCCACTTGCTCTTCACAATATTTCACAATCTACCCACAACAAAACTGTTGTGTTGTGAGGTGCATAAAAATTTTTGCAAGTCCCTTTTCTTGGGCTTTTACATCCCTCCCCCCTTAAAAGAATCTCGTCCCGAGATTATAAAAGAAGAGATAGCGATGTAATAGGGACTTACCCGTGTTGAGAAGCCATGAGCTCCGGGTAATTTGAGCGAAGGAACTCCTCGCTCTCCCACGTCGCTTCTTCGGCGGTGTGGTTGCTCCAGAGTATTTTGTAGAACCACAACGTTCTGCTACGCGTGGTCCTGGCTTTCTCATCAAGAATTCCCACCGGATATTCATCATATGTTAAATCCGGTTTCAGATCGCCGATGTCTTCGGTAGGAACAGCAGTTGTATGCTTCAAGCATTTTCGCAGTTGCGAAACATGGAAAATATCATGGACACCAGCCAGAGATGCCGGTAGCTCCAATCGATACGCGGCTGGTCCACACTTCTCGGTGATAGCGTAGGGTCCAATGAAACGGGGAGCGAGCTTCCCCTTCACACCGAATCGGTGCACGCCCTTCATTGGAGACACGCGGAGGTACACGTGTTCCCCAACGTCAAAGTGCAACGGCCTACGCCTCTTTTCAGCGTAGCTCTTCTGTCGGGATTGAGCGGCCTTCAAATTGGCTTGAATTGTCCGAACGCGCTCTTCGGCGTCGTTCGCCACATCAACTCCGAATGTGACCCTTTCACCGGACTCGCACCAATTTAATGGGGTGCGGCATTTACGACCGTAGAGAGCTTCGTAAGGTGCCATCTTGATACTCGCCTGATAACCGTTGTTGTACGAGAATTCCGCCAATGGTAGGTGATCATCCCAGTTCCTACCATGGTGGATGGCACATGCTCTCAACATGTCTTCCAGGACTTGATTCACCCTTTCTGTCTGGCCATCTGTCTGAGGGTGATAAGCGGAGCTCCTGATCAACTTAGTACCCAATGCAGCGTGTAGCTGCTCCCAAAAGCGAGATACAAATAATGCACCTCGATCTGAGACAATGGTCTTGGGTACCCCGTATAGGCATAGAATCTTCGCTATGTATAGCTCCGGATATTTGCCGGCATTGTAACGTGTATTCACCGGAATGAAGTGAGCCGTCTTGGTTAACCGATCAACGATTACCCATATGGAATCATGCTTGTTGGCTGTTAGGGGTAATCCCACAATGAAATCCATGCTCACATCTTCCCATTTCCATGCCGGGATCTTCAGGGGTTGCAACAGCCCTGATTTCTTCATGTGATCAGCTTTCACTCGTCTACACGTATCGCACTCGGATACGTACTTAGCTACCTCCCGCTTCATCCGTGTCCACCAAAATTTCTTTTTCAAATCTTGGTACATTTTGTTGCTGCCCGGATGAATGGAGTATTTGGACAAGTGAGCTTCATCAAGGATCTTTTTCCTCAACTCCATATCTCGGGGTACGACTATGCGGTCATTGAACCACAACGTCCCCTCATCATCTTTCCGGAAACATTTGATCTCCCCATTGTCAATTCGTCTCCGGAGATGTGCCATGCCTTTATCCTTTTTCTGAGCTGCAATGATGTCCTCCCTAATAGTAGGGATGAGGGCAAGGTTGTACAGCGATCCATAAGGAACCAAGTATAAACTTGGCTCTTCCTCCTCCACCGGTGTAATGGTGAGGTGATGGACATGCGATTTCCGACTCAGCGCGTCGGCAACCACATTCGCCTTGCCGGGGTGGTAATGGATCTCAATCTCATAATCTTTGATCAGTTCTAACCACCTCCTCTGCCTCATGTTCAGCTCCTTCTGGGTGAAAATGTATTTCAAGCTCTTGTGGTCGGTGTAGAGATGCACCAAGTTCCCCAGGAGATAGTGCCTCCACATTTTCAGCGCCAACACCACGGCAGCAAGTTCCAGATCGTGAGTCGGGTAGTGCTGCTCATGGTTCCGAAGTTGGCGTGAGCCATAAGCGACCACACGTCCTTCCTGCATCAATACGCAGCCGAGCCCAATACCGGACGCGTCACAATACACGTCGAAGGGCTTTGTTGTATCCGGCTGAGCTAATACCGGGGCTGTTGTGAGATGCTTCACCAATGTTCGGAACGCTCCTTCACACGCCGTGTTCCAAACATATTTCTTCCCTTTTTTCAGCAACTCTGTCATCGGCTTAGCGAGCTTGGAGAAACTTGGAATGAATCTCCGGTAGTATCCCGCTAACCCGAGGAAGCTTCTGACTTCATGAACTGAAGTGGGAGCTTTCCATTTCAACACTTGCTCTATTTTACTTGGGTCAACCGCAATGCCTTCAGCTGAGATGATATGTCCCAAGAATGGCACTTGGCTGATCCAAAATTCGCATTTGCTGAACTTGGTGTAGAGCTTGTGGTCTCGCAATCGTTGAAGAACGATCCGTAAGTGTTCGGCATGCTCGGCTTCTGTCTTGGAGTAAACCAAGATATCGTCGATGAACACTACCACGAACTTGTCCAGCTCCGGCATGAACACCGAGTTCATGAGATACATGAAATGAGCTGGAGCATTTGTGAGACCAAAGGACATGACGAGATATTCGTATAAGCCGTATCTCGTCGAGAACGCCGTCTTCGGGATATCCTCCGCCCGGATCTTGATCTGGTGATATCCAGAGCGAAGGTCCATCTTTGAGAATACACTTGCCCCCACAAGTTGATCAAACAAGATGTCAATACGGGGCAGTGGGTACTTATTCTTGATGGTGACGGCGTTGAGCGGCCGGTAATCCACACACAGCCTCAGGGTTTCATCCTTCTTCTTCACGAACAACGCCGAGCATCCCCAAGGCGAGGAACTCGGCCTAATGAAACCCTTGCTCAACAGATCATTGAGCTGTTCTTTCAGTTCAGCCAGCTCATTCGGAGCCATCTTGTATGGTCTCCGTGAGATGGGCGTAGTCCCGGGTGCAAGTTCAATCTTGAACTCGACATCCCGCTCAGGTGGCATGCCCGGAAGATCATCCGGGAACACATCAGGATACTCCCGGACTACGGGGATGTCTTCTAACTTGAGAACTTCAGCATTATTAATTGCTAAAACTTCCCGGACTGGTGTGTCTAACACCATGGAATGCGGACGATGAAATGGAGAATTTAAGTGAATGTCCGTGTCCGAGTCTCTAGGACAGCGCCATGGTATTGCAGCCATGACATCCCTAAGATTGCATCAATCTTTTGTCCCATAAGGATTATCAAGGTGGTGGGATATAGTTTCCCACCTAAGCACAGAGGTGCCTTTGAAATCATCATATTAGCTGAAATCTTCCCTCCCGGTGAGCATATCATATATGTGCAGTCGGTTGGGAAGACTTGCAATTGATGTTTAGCCACATAGGATGCACTTATAAAGCTGTGGGTTGCACCAGAATCAAATAATATGACGATGGCTTGATGGTTGAGAGTAAACGTACCCGCCAGCACGTTGTCTCCCTCTGGGGCGTCCTCATTGTCGAGGTTGCGGACGCCTCCAGTCCGCTGACCAACCTTCTTCGCCGGAGGTCGGCCTCGAGCACCGCCCTGAAACTGGGCTTGCCCGCTGCTCTGCTGCCCCTGGGGACAGTCCTTCGCAAAGTGGCCCGCCTGGCCACACGTGAAGCAGGTGAAACGGGGCGGTCCCCCGCTGATCGGTGGACGGAGACCTGGGGCGCGTTGTGGCGGTGGAAACGCCCGGGGTACCGTCTGCTGTTGCTGTCTTGGTGGTGGCATCGGCGGACGGAACGGAGGTGCCTGAAAGGGACGTCCCCCGAACCGTTGCGGTCGCGCCGGTGGTTGCCACTGCTGCCCGGATGGTGTCCGATACACCATATGGTACTTCTGGGGAGCGCCACTCCCACCGCTGCTAGGTGGAGCGCTGCGCTTCCTCTGCTCAGCTGCTAACTCCCGCTGAGCGTCCTCTTGCATGATGGCGGCATTGACTAGGTCGTTGAATGTGCCGCGGTTCCATTGTACGAGGTGGGTCTTCATTTCGGGGTGTAACCCCCGATAGAAGTGCTCCCTCTTCTTCTCCTCCGTGGAGATGTAGTCTGACGCATACTGCGCCAGATGGTTGAAGGCACGGGAGTAGTCGTGGGCACTCCTCCCGCCCTGCTTCAGTTCCAAAAATTCTTGGAACTTCCTCTTCATTATTCCGGGAGGAATGTGATAGGCGCGGAACGCCTCCCGGAACTCTTGCCATTCCACGGCATGGCCAGCCGGACGTGAGGCGACATAATTCGCCCACCACGCACCAGCGGCACCGTGGAGCTGCTGTGCTGCGAACTGTGTCTTCTGCCGCTCCGTACACTGGAGCAGCCCGAACTTGGACTCGATAGTCCGCAGCCAGTTGTCCGCCTCCAGTGGTTCTTCAGCTTCGGTGAACACTGGAGGGTGCGTACTCATGAAATCCGAGTACGACACTTCGCGGGGCTCACGAGGCCCTCGCTCTTGACGTCCTCCCGCCTGGGACGTATTCTGCACGATCGTGCGGAGCAGGTCGGTCTGCTCCTCACGACCTCCCACCAATGCCGCTATCACATCCGCTAGAGTAAGCGGAGGCGGCGGTGGTGGCTGCTGCTGCGGGGTGCTGTCGTAGGCCGGTGGCTGGGAGTCATCGCCTCCACCTTGGCTAGAGCCACCAACCTCGTGCGTGGTCCTAGTGCGAACCATCTGCAACCATACGACATTAACCATCAGTCCCGCAACATTTTGCATGCAGTCCAATAGAACTGGGCGGAAAACATTATGACAACAAAACATGCGAAATATCTCGTAAGCAGATAATGTAATAACTTTGCACAAGCTACACCATTACCAGACCAAACACAAGTTAGTTTAATCCAACTTGATGAACCCCTTCTTTGGAAGCTCACCATAACTGGGTATGGTCTCTACGAGACATTATTATCGCCCTTAGGGTACAACACCCTCTCCAATGAGTTCAACTGTCATTCTTCCGTCAGAATGACCAGTTTCTACCTATTCCAAGTTTTGATCCGGTTATGGGCATTTTCATGACTCAAGTTGAATACCAAAGTTAAAGTTAACTTTAGTATCTTTCCAACGAGTACTCATTTGCCCCAGGTCAGCTTTGATTAAAAAGTTATATTAATTCAAAGTTAGCAGAATTTCTGGAAGAATTTTAACAGCACCTCCCTTGGAAGTGGCTGTTTCAAATCCTGATTTCCACTAAATTCTGTGCTGAGACTTCAGAAACTTTGAATTGCAAAGATGTCAAACATCTTCTACTCTTTCTCAGGATGGATTATATGACAATTTTAGATTTTTCTACTGGGAGTTATATTTGAAAAACAGATCAGTTCAGAGGATGTTTTACTCTGCCCTGATTCTGAACAGTTTACATTCCTCTGGGATTTTAGCCATCTTAAGGCGAGTTTCAGCTCTGGAAGTCTACAACAAAGTTGTAGAGGACTTGAATACCTTCCCAGAACTATATAGCACACCTCCCTGGGCTAAAAGACCTGTGAGTTATGCCCTGTTGAAGATCAGCAAACTTGCTGTCCCAAAACCGAGCACTCTGTTTTTCAATCTTTTTGGAACTACACTCATCCCTATCTCATCCTTATACCCAACCAGGGTCCTAACTGTTGAACCTATAGACTTTTAATTCTTCGTTATCATTATACTCATGCATATGCCTACAATATCTCGGTACTACGTTCCTCACAAAAGAAAATCCTACCCGGATCATACCGGCATATACGTCTCAAACGTGGCACTAAACGGTCTCTCGCACACGTTTTCTACACGGATACATACGTGGTTAGTACCTGCAGAAAACCACACAATAATGGTGCACTCAATGGTTATTCATTTCAGGCAGTTCCATATTTGAAAGTAAATACAAACGCCCGTATCATTGTCATACGGCTGTCCTTGAGCGAAGTCACGTCTCAAGGCACGTAATCGTGTTTCAACACCACACGACGGGGAACCCGAGTATGTCATGAACGGGTCGTCACGGTTGGGAATGTTATCAACCCAACAGATACCACCTACTGCCCTGCAGGGCACGCCGATGGCAAGCGCTGCGTATGTCCTCCTGGGCTATTTCCAGACGAACACACTCTCGCGTTACTGACCACGCGATGGGGTCTCCGCTTACTTGCCTAATGCACGCTAGGGATCAGCGTTTCATATGAACTCAGGGACATGAAGAGTCCAAAAGATTCATATTGACATCTCACACCAAGCTGTGAGATCAATCCCTGAACCACGTTCCTCGTCAGGGAGAGCTAACCGAAATTGAACCGCTTTCGGTGGCGTTCCTTACCATACTTACCAGAGCGTAGGTGCGTCGTTACATAATTAAAATTCAGAATTATAACACATATGTTAGTATTTGCCACTTTAAGTAACTATGCTAATATAGTCCTTACTTGGGCAACTACCGAATCCTCACCGTATACCTAAGTTTTTCCCATAATGCAGTCCTTAAGTACTGTGCTATCCCCACTGCAGCTCTGATACCAGGCTGTGGCGGACCGGAATCCGCTCATCCAGGATCGCAGAGGGTGGTGCCGCGCGATGCGACACCCGACAGCACACGTCATAAGAACACAATATATTACATGGGAAAAACAGCTGAAACTGTACAAACAAGTACAAACTTCAGTTACAATTATTGTTCTATTACACAGCGGAAGACTACACTATACAACTCACGCCCGCCTATTTAGCAAAAGTCGGTTGCCCAGCCCTAGGGCAACCCACACTAGCTGCACGTCTCAGCTCAGCGCGGCGTGTACGGCTCCCACTCAGCCGTGGTCCCCGACGGAGGGTAACCCTCGCCGGTGGACTCGTACTCCGAGTCCGTGGGTGGCTCCTCACCTGAAAAACACTTAAGCAGCAACCGTGAGCACGAAGGCTCAGCAAGGCTTAACCGACTCACCTAAGCATGAAACTCTACATGAGGTGTACAATGGACATAGGATAGTAACATTTCAGCAAAACGACACGCCTACAAGTTCATCCTTAGTTCATCTTTTAGCAACAAGTTAACAGTTCATGAAATCTGAAATTTAGTAAGCAGTATTTGGTGGCACACATGTAGCAATACAATTATATCAATCAGCATCATTGAATCAACATATTTCATCCATTAGTCTACGTTACGACGCAGTGAACAAGCAGTACTCGTCACCGCGAGGGACGGCGAATCGACTCGATATACACCTGCAGGGAAAACCCAAAGAGCACGTCACGTACGCCCACCCATGGAGCTGCACAGCACGCTCACTCGATGTCGTACGGGACAACCTTTCACCCAACAGCCCAAACGTCGAACCGGTCGCACCGAAACGAGCAGGAGGTTCCCCACACGGAGCATCTCTCTATGCCCGTTGGCAGATTTCCACCTTGCTGCCCTCAACCTACACCTATAAATCGGTGTGCTATGCCTCGACGCCCGGAGGTTTAGGCTACATCGGTTTATCGGGGCCCATATATCCGATATGCCTTCGGTACGTTCAATACTTGTTCAGCAGGGCCGCACACGGATCGGTCCTCAATCGACACGGGCAGGGCTGCGCACACAAGACTCTCTCTTGCTGCGCCCTAGCCCCTGCCTAGTCTCATTTTCATTACTAAAGTGATCTCACATCACTCAACCGAACCCGTGTGTTCCCAGCCTATCTCGCGAGTAGATTCCAACTACTCGACTTGTACCGAAGTCCTATGACTCATTAAGCATAGCCTGTCTACTCGCGGTCCTTAACACTACCCTCACTCTTTTAGGAACCTTTGGTTATGCAAGTGGGGTTTCATTCATCCTATACCTAATGCACATACATACCTCATATGACACATGTAAACAAAGTAAAACTTTTAAAAAGGGTTAATGCAAACCGGGGCTTGCCTTGTTGCTGCTGGTCAGTGGTTAGTTCCTCGTCCGGAAGAAGGAAGTCCAGCACTTCCGGAGTCTCTTCTTCAACGGCTACACGTTAATGAAATACTACATGTTAATTTATATGCAAAAGTGAGTTTAGAGTAAGACTTCTACTATTGGTTCTAATAACCAGCCTCTAACACCTGGAACTTTGTTTAAGAATTTAAATATGAACTGGTGTTGGTGGTTTGGCTTGAACTTAATCACATGGTTAAATGCTAAGTGGTTTTCCCCCTTTTCCATCTTAATCCCTTAAGTGGTTAAACAGGACAGGGGTGATCTGGAGATCCAATGGAGCTGAGAATTTTTGTGTGAGTTCCTTGTCACAAGAAAACTCTCTGGACCAAACATTAGCACTTTTCATGGAGTGGTTTGCTCAGAATAATTCTCTTGGCAAATCAGCAAGGAAGAATTAATTCTGAGGTAATACCCCTGTTCATGCTCAACTTAATGAACTACAATTTCTATTATAGCTCATAGAGTTTGCATGAATTTTCCTAGCATTTTTGGAGTCAAGGTTTGCCCAGAATTGAATTTCCAAGTTTTGGAAATTCTCTGAAAATGTTTCTGCATTCAAATGAACACAGCACCTTCCAATTTGAATTGCTCTGACCAAATCAACTCCAAATGGTCTGAAACTTTTACAGGGGTTTACTAATGTCCTAAAGAACATTCTGGCAAAATTTGGGGATTTTTGGATGAACCAAACTCCCTCTAAAATTCTTTTGCTGAAAAGCTTTAAAGAATTTTCCAGAATTAATTAATGGGTTTCATACAAATTGGGTTGTATATCTGGACAGAGCTAGGCAACATGAATCCAACCCAATTTGAATCACTAAATTTGGAGCTTCCTAGCAAAAGTTATGGGGTTCTAAAGTTTACACTAAAACTGGAAATTCCAAAATGTTCAAATCCTGCGGGTGGGACCCACTCCTCGAGCCGGTCCACTCAGAAAGCGGCCACACCGCGGCCCACGGGGTTTTACCCGCGCTGCCGCACCGAATCCCGGCCGCAAACCCGATCCCCGCGCGAGATCAGAGGCTGACCGGTGGACCCGCCCCCCCCTTCGTCTACCTCGCGCTCTCCCGCAGTTCCCGCGGCGGCGCTTCGCCGGAGCGCTCGCCGCCGGGCGTTTCCCCGCCCGACCTTTGACAAAACTTGCCGCCTGTGCCTAACTCGACTCGGAGAACACGCTGGTGCCCTCACCGGAGCTCGGCAATGGCCGGAACTATGCCCGTGACGGCGACAGAGCCTCCCTCTGCTCCGGTGACGTCGTCCGGGCTACTCCGGGCCTTATTTCTCAAGCGGTTTGCTCCTAAAGCTCCACCGTGGCATGCTGCGCACGAATATGAGCTCGGTTGGCCATGGAAATAGCCGGAACTGGGACCTCACCGTCAACCTAGGCCCGATATCGACTGTTGCTCGAAAAACTTGGATATCAGCGCAAAGGCTCGATGGTTTTGGATCCTAGGTGGCCGTGGGGGCGTGTAGAACCTATGCTCAGCTAGGTTTACGCTGTGCAGGACCGATCGCTGCGAATTTCAGCATTTCTGATCACTCGTTTTTATTGAGCACCGAGGACTAGACGGGGAAATACTCCCCCTACAAAGCATGGAAGAGGGTAGGGTCTTCACCTTGAGCTCGAGCAGTCCCCGGCGCGTGTCTTTGCTGTTGAACTCCGGTCGCGAGGTCGCCTGGATCAACGGCGCGACGAGGAGCCGAGGGGAGCGGCGGTGTCGTTTTTCGTTTTGGGTAGGAACGGGCAAAGCGGAGGAGATGAGGCTGGCTCACGTGGGCTGGGGACTTAAACCGCGTCGGGCACGCGTGCGCTCGGTCGCCGAGCAGGAGGTGGCGAGGCGAGGCGGTCGGACGCCGGTGCTGTCCGCAGCTGGCGCGAGGTGTTCGACCGACGTCGGGAGAAAACAGCCACGCTCGGTTTGGGAAACAGTCCTCCCACTGACTTGTGGGCCCCCTCTCCCCCACCCTAATTCTTTTTCCAAATTCTGCTGCAAATATCTCAGCTACTCTCCATTTAATGAGAGACTTAGCCTCCAAGTATTGGTTTGAATTTGAGTTCTCAATTTCAAACTTTGTTTGGTCAAGTTTGCTTCATATTCAAACTGAAATTCAAATTCAGTTTTGAATTCTTGCAAATTTAGCCCTTGACAAGATGAGCTCCAATGGAGATGAAACTTGGCGGGTTTACTCAGAAAAATGTGCTGAGTGTAGATATGGGGCTAACTTTTGAATTTGGGTGATGAAAGTTGCTGCAATTTGAATTTACATTCAAATTGGCCTCCTTTTGAAATAACCCAAAAGTGCCTCAAAAAGTGTTGAATTTGCATGAGCTTTGGACTGAACCTTCCCAAGACTTTTTAAATTCTAGGGGTGAGCTCAACTTCTCATGTTCATGTGTAGAAACCCTACTTTGTGAAAGTGAAGGCTTTCCCCTCTAATCATTCTTTTGATGGAGGCCACTTGCTCTTCACAATATTTCACAATCTACCCACAACAAAACTGTTGTGTTGTGAGGTGCATAAAAATTTTTGCAAGTCCCTTTTCTTGGGCTTTTACATGATTACAGCAGGTTCATGTGGATCACATTGTTATCCTCCAAGGATGGTGCACCGGAAGCCATCAAGAATGTTCAGGCGGCAGCTGAACGGAAAAGTGGCAGGAGGCTCCGCGCCCTGCGTACTGATCGTGGGGGCGAGTTTACGGCAGGCCACTTCAATGACTATTTCAATGAGTTGGGTGTACAACGGCAGCTCACTGCACCCTACTCTCCTCCGCAGAATGGAGTAGTTGAGCGAAGGAACCAAACGGTTGTCGGGGCAGCACGTTGCATGTTGAAGGCAAAGGATCTACCGGGCATGTTCTGGGGCGAGGCGGTCAGGACTGCTGTGTATGTGCTCAACCGCTCGCCGTCAAAAGGGGCTGGTGGTAGAACACCGTATGAGCTATGGACTGGCCGTAAGCCGTCGGTCCATCATTTACGCACTTTCGGGTGCGTGGCTCATGTCAAGGACATGAGACCACACCTACGCAAGCTGGATGACAGAAGCAAACCCATGATCTTTGTGGGATATGAGCCGGGTTCAATGGCTTACCGAGTTTATGATCCAACGACCAAGCGTATATGCATCACACGCGATGTTGTGTTTGATGAGGACAAGAAATGGAACTGGGAAGGTGGTGATGTGAACAATGAGTTTGTTGTGGAGTACGTTCTGGCTGATCATCCAGAAGTGGTGATCACATATCATGGAGGGCAGGCGACACCACATATGGCTGGAACACCAGTAGCTTCACCGGCACCTGCTGCAGGAGAGTCATGCCCCACAACACCACATGGAGGTCAAGTCTTGCCAGTGCCCATTGTTGAGCATGCATCACCACCAGTGGGAGTTGAGTTGGACATGGATCATGGGGAAAGTGCACCATTGAGGTTCCGCACGTTGAAGAATATTAATGAAGCAGGACCGACCCTTGACACGCATTATCTTGAGCAAGAGGCGGATCTGTTGATGGTGAACACTGAAGAACCTGCCTCATTCCAGGAGGCCCAAGCACATGATTGCTGGCGTAAGGCCATGCTCGATGAACTAGCTGCAACTGAGGAAAACAAAACCTGGCAGTTGACAGAAGTCCCAACTGGCTATCGGCCGATTAGCTTGAAATGGGTATTCAAGACAAAGAAGGATGCGGCAGGAAAGATCATCAAGCACAAGGCTAGACTTGTTGCTAGAGGTTTTGTGCAGAAACAAGGAGTGGACTTTGATGAGGTTTTTGCACCGGTAGCACGACTTGAATCGGTGCGGTTTTTGTTGGCTTATGCAGCAAGTCAGGGATGGGACATACATCACATGGATGTGAAATCAGCCTTTCTTAATGGTGATCTGCAAGAGGAGGTATATGTCTCTCAGCCACCTGGGTTCATAGTTCCTGGACAGGAGAACAAAGTACTGAGGTTGTTCAAGGCGCTGTATGGGCTACGCCAAGCTCCCCGTGCATGGTACGCAAAGCTTAATAATGTACTAGTTGCACATGGCTTTCAGCGTTGTGAGTCCAAACATGCTGTATATGTGCGGAGAAGGGAATCACAACGAAGGCATCAACTCATAATTGGAGTGTATGTAGATGATCTTGTCATCACGGGAGATGATGTTACTGAACTTGTTAAGTTCAAGCATGAGATGAGGAACGTCTTCCAAATGGCTGACTTAGGATTGTTGAGCTACTACCTTGGTTTGGAGGTGAAGCAAGATGATAGTGGAGTGACTGTAAGTCAGAAAGCTTATGCTTTGAAGATTCTGTCAGCAGCAAAAATGGAAGACTGTAATCCGAGTTGCACTCCAATGGAAGGTCGGCTGAAACTGAGCAAGTCCAGTACTGCAACTCCTGTTGATTCAACTCAATATCGAAGGATTGTGGGAGCTCTGAGATACTTGGTCAACACTAGGCCGGATCTAGTGTATGCTGTCGGGTATGTAAGCCGTTACATGGAGAGCCCGACAACTGAGCATTTGTTGGCTGTAAAAAGAGTGCTCAGGTATGTGGCTGGAACAATAGACTTTGGGTGCCACTATGGAAGGAAGGAGTTCCGAAGCTGATTGGGTATAGTGACAGCGACCTGGCAGGTGATGTTGATACGCGCCAGAGCACAACAGGAGTACTATTCTTCCTTAATGACAGCTTGATCACTTGGCAGTCTCAGAAGCAACGTGTGGTGGCTTTATCAAGTTGTGAGGCTGAGTATATTGCAGCTGCTACTGCAGCTTGTCAAGGTACGTGGTTGAGCAGGCTTCTGACTGAGCTTCAAGGGGAGAGAGAAGCACAGCCATTTGTCTTGAAGATTGATAATATGTCAGCAATACAACTGAGTCGGAATCCAGTGTTTCACGATCGTAGCAAGCATATTGACACGAAATATCACTTCATCAGACAGTGTGTGGAGGAGAACCGGGTTAAAGTGGAACATGTTGACACCAAGTATCAGTTAGCTGACATTCTCACCAAATCACTCGGACGTGATCGCTATGTGGAGCTGCGTACAAGACTTGGCCTCGTCCGGATTGGAGAAGAGCGCCAGGCTTAGGGGGAGATTGTTGACGCGATAAGCCTGGCGCAGGAATAATTAGCACGTTTATTTCCTAATCACTGCACTGCATGTTAGTTTGTTGTTAGATTTCAAAGCATGTATTAGGGGACCGAGTTAGAGGCCACGATTTCTGCTGAGCGCACGTTCGGTTGTTGAACGTGGACCGCCTTTGTAGCTGCATGATAGCATGCATGAAGCATCTGTATTTTTGGTTGAGTTGAAAAAACAGAAACGCACGCAGTTCCTGGTGCACACAACTGGCGTCCAGCTTCTCCAAGCGTGTTCGTAGTTCACAGAAACCTGCCGGAGTTTATCGCTCACCTGACACCATCCACATACCAAGCCCAGTGACTTTGTGTCGAAGTACTCCACCATAGGCTTTATTTGGATGCCCA
>JASWHV010000474.1:0-45668 GCA_030760725.1 Neostapfia colusana | reverse complement strand
GCAGTTTTACAGAACCACTTTGTACGTGTTCTTGCATGTTTTAATGGGCTTTCATGGGGTTTTATGAGGAACAAGGGTGTAGGGATCAAGTGTGGACGTGGTGATGATCTTGAAACAAAATCTAGATCAATTCCACTGTCAAAAATTGATCAAAACATGATCTATCCACACGTGAAAGTTTCTGCTCGAAGGGGGCGAAGAAAACGGATGCGTAGAAACAGCGGCGACGTCGTAAGATGGGTAATGAAGGCCTACCTCACTTCCTCCTTGTGGCAGGGCCTTCCTCCTAACAATGGCATCAGAGGGGGATTTTTCTGTGGGAAATTATGGTCGGGCAGATCGTCAGGCTTCTTCTCCGGCGACAGCGAGGCGTGCTGGAGCTCGTCGGCGGGGCTTGTCAGCGACAAAACTCCGGCAAGGGGGGGGGGGGGGGGCTCAACTCGGCGAGTTGGGGGGGGGGCAGGGGCAACTCGGCGAGTTTGGGGGGGGGGGCTGTGGCCAAAGGTGTAGGGGGAGCTGGGGATTGTATTTATAAGGGGGAAAAAGGGAGAGTTCTAGTACAATTGGGACTCAATCAAAGCATCCTAGTAAAGTTGGGAATCAACCAAAGAGTCCTAGGGCTTCTCTCCCCTCAAGGCTGCGGCCAATTTGGGGGAAATTCCCCCCAAATGTGGGGGAAATTCCACATAGGAGAATTTTGGGGAATTTGGGGAGATTTGGGGAAATATTGGGGAAATTCGGGGGGAAATTTGGTGGGGAAATTTGAGTGATATTTGGGATGGCTCAATTAAGCTATCTTATTTCCATTTCTCTCCATTTCTATGTTCCCTTCTCCATATCTATTCAGCTTTCCATTTCTATGGTTCTTTCTCCATTCTATGGTTCTTTCTTCATTTCTACAGTTCTTTCTACATTTCTATGGTTCTTTCTCCGTTTCTACTTCTTTTTAAATGCTTCTCTACATGAAAAATGTATGCAATGCATGGTAGCGAAATTGATGGTGTTACAAACGCGCCTTTGAATTCAATTCAAAGCCACCAAACGTCGCGGCCCAGTATACATGAACCACATTTAGCATCAAACAAAAAGACAACAAACAATTCGATAATCGATAACAAAAAATCGTTAAAAATTAAATTTTTACAAACAACAAAAGAAAACAACAGACAATCGCCTATTCCTCCGGTGGCAGAAGAACCCTACACTTGTCGGCGATCGCCTCCACCAACTTCCTGCTGCCTTGCACCCCAAGCACCTCACCGACTGTCTCCCACATCGTGTCAAGACGACCGGCCACTGCACTTAACACGAAGAGGTAGTAGGCTATGGTGTCCATTCCAGTACATACTGGAAGGCGACCAAGACCCTAAAGCTCCATGGCATCAAATGTACTGTTAAATACATCCTTCACCATCTGCTGGCGCAACAGTGATAGGTCGTCGTTTGCCTGTGGTCTGAAGGCAACCAAACTCTGCTCTAGGAAAGCGATTTTCCTAGGCAGGTGCACTCTCTCTTATGCCAAGGAAGGTGGCGGAGGTGCAGTTGGAGCCGAGGACGGAGGCGCGGTTCGAGTCGGGAATGGAGGTGCGGTTGGAGCCGGGGACGGAGGCGCGGTTCGAGCCGGGAACGAAGGTGCGGCCGGAGCCCGGGACAGAGGCGCGACGAGTGGAGAGCATGGTCGGGAGCACTTCGTCGGTGGTGCCATTGAGACTAGGGCTACGGTGAGGTGAGGAAGACGAAGACTAGAGGGAACAGGAAGACTGTGATGGTGGTGCAGAGAAGGGAAAGTGCAAGTTATAATGGTGCGGAGAAGGAGAGGTCGGATCACTTCGAATTTTGTGCACGAATGGCAACGACCGCACGATACAGGTAAACCATGGAGTAGGATCCGCTTGCAATATTGGCCATTAATACAGGCGGCTGAAGTGACCGGGCGTGCGCGCCTTACCTTTTAAGTTACCACGGGAGGGGAACGCGCGCAGTGCATGCGTCTTTAGAGTTACACGGACGGGTAATCTTACGTTACAAACCGTCTTTGATAAACATTCTTCACACGCAGACAGTCATAGGAAAAGAATCGCCTACGATAATTGAGTTATCATAGGCGGATACTCTTTATGTTACAAACCACCTGTGATAAAGATTCTTCACAGGCGGATAGTCGTAGGTATAGAACCGCCTGTCAAAATTGTAGCATGCACCATTCCACAAAAGTTCTAGCAACAAAATATGTCTCACATGGTAGCATGCATAACAGGGCCCTAAAATGTCAAGTTGCGCAAATGCAGCATCTACTACACAACTTGCCTTCTCTCCAAAAGCTCTAGTATCCATTAGTCATTTCCATAGATCGGCTCCGAGCCACAGCTCCTACCAGCTTCTATTTCTGTATGGTTGATGTATGTGGAGCTTGATGATGGGAGTGACATACCCCTGGCTTGAGCCTCTGGAGCCCCTCCAACCGGCAGCTTGGTGATGACAGGTCTAGGAAGTGGTGATCTCATGCCAGGGATTGTCCCGCCGGCCAGGGGCCCTTGTGCACATTGTTCAAAATGTTTTCACAGGCGGTCTTTACTTGAAGGAAAAACAGAGGAAAATTATATACGCACACGAACAGAGGAAAAACAGAGCTCACACCTACACATAGAGATGAAGCAACACTTAGCCGACCATGGCTTCAAGTGCAGTGTATTTCACTGTTGATGTCTACGGCCAACTGAAAGCCAATATTTCACTGTATGAATTTTGTTAATTTTTTTAAAAGCATTCCAACATGTCAAAATTCAAATGTTAAAAGAGAAAAGATTTATCAAATTAAAATAATAAAACTTCATTACAATATTACAAATATAAAATAAATGTAATACCTTTTTTCCATTATTGACATCTTCTCGCATATAGGGTTTCAAATTATTTTTAATGTTTCTTTCTACGAGCTTGATGTTGTCTGGATCGGTGAAAGGTACATATCTTCATATTGATTATATTCCTCTTCATTATCTCCCACATTCTCAACCACAACAATATTTTGCTTTCCAGAAACAACTACGTGCATCTTCTCAGTTCCTGGATCCTGTACATAAAAAAACTTGTGCAACACGATCGGCGATAACCCATGGGTCATCTTTATAACCCACTTTGTTCAAGTCTGCCAGTGTCAGCCTGTAGTAGTACACTTTCACACCATCAGGACGTTTGACCCATTGGCACTTAAACACGAGCATTTGCATTCATTCGCCATAATCGAGTTCCCCCATATTTCCTCTATGAACCCGAAGTATGTGGTCTTCTGTCCTTGTGGATCATAAGCCTCTATACGAACACCACTATTTTGTGCAACACTCTTACCGTCTTTTTCCTTAGCGTAAAATGTGTAACCATTGATGTCATGATGTCACCAAAGCAGATGGGCCAAAAGCTAACTTCTTAATTGTTGCCTCTTCATCAGAGTCTCCGTATGGTATATTTTTGTCCATTAACCATTTAGTGAAACGTCTTCTGTGCTCTTTCATGACCCAGTCCTCTATGCGGCCTTGGTTTTTTCTGCGAAGCTCAATTTCGTGTTCCTCGGTGTACGACTCAGCTATTTTGAGCTGTTGTAGTACACCAAAATATGCACAGTGTACTAATTTGTAATCCTGAATGATAAAAGTTTTCTTACCTACTTTGCCCCTCCCACATAGTCTACCCTCATGTACAGGTATAGGCACACCTATTGGGTTTTCATCTTTTATGTAATCAGCGCAACCCTCAATCACTTCTTCAGTAGTGTATCCTTCTATAATTGAACCCTCTGGGTGAGCACTGTTCCGCACATAACCCTTTAATACCCCTAAATATCTCTCCGACGGAAACATATGATGTAAATATAGTGGCCCCAATGCTTTTATCTTATCAACAAGATGTATGATTAGGTGTACTTGCGTATTGAAAAAGGATGGTGGGAAAGACATCTCAAGCTTGCACATAGTCTCAATGATGTACGTTTTCAAAATTTCTAAGTCTTCCAAGGCTATCACCTTTTGCGATACTTCATTGAAGAAGTAACACAAACATGTGATGACAACTTTAAATGCTCAGGTTTGACGACCCTTATTGCAATGGCAAGGAACACTATCATCATCATGTGACAGTCGTGAGAATTATAGCCGAATAAAGACAAGTCTTTCATCGAGACTAGTTTGCGGATATTGGATGAGAAACTCGTGGGAACTCTAATCCCATGCAAGCATTCGCAAATTGCCTTTATATCCTGTAGTGTCCAGTTGTAGTTGGCTGGGGGAAGGTAATGCTTCTCGTTGGCCTTTTCTACCGGGTGAAGCTCTTGTCTCATATCAAGATTTACTAGGTCCATACGTGATTTTAATCCGTCCTTTGTTTTCCTCGGCATGTCCAGCAAGGTTCCAATGATGCTGTCAAATACATTCTTTGTAACGTGCATCAAATCAATACTATGGCAAATTTCCAGGTTTTTCCAGTACGGAAGGTACTTGAAAAAAATTGATTGTTTCATGAAAGCCATGTCAGTTGTATCACCCGAAGATGTAGTTTTCTTCATCTTTGTTCCTTTACATTTTTTGCCCTTACCGAAAGCAACCTGAGTGTTCTTGACCATTTCGAACACGAGTTTTCCACTGTAAGGTTTTGGTGCAATACCTTTTTTGATTGTGTTATCAAATTGTTGTTTCATCTTCCTGTACTTGTGTTTATCTGTCAAAAACCGCCGGTGTCTCATGTACACCGTCTTTCTGGATGAAGTGAGGTACAAAAATCCAGTTCCATCCACACACCTTACACAACCTTTCTTCCCTTTCATTTGTCCCGATAATGTAAACAGTATGAGATAATCATGCACGGTAACGGATATCATTGCTCTTAGCGTGAAATACTCCCTCTTGTACTTATCCCATGTACGTACCCCTTCATTCCACAGTTTCGCCATATCTTCTATTAGGAGTTCCAAGAACACATCAATTTCAATGCCGGGTTGTTTTGGACCTTGTATAAGAATAGATAACAAAATATATTTCCTTTTATGACACAACCACGTCGGTAGGTTGTACATCATTAAGACCACGGGCCATGTGATGTGTATGCTCCTTTTTTTTTCACCAAACAGATTCATTCCGTCTGTACCCAAGGCAAACCTTACATTTCTGATTTCTTTTACAAACTCTGGATACTGAATATCAAAAAAAATTCCACTGGTTTGCATCACCAGAGTGTCAAATATGTTTTTCATTCTTCCTGCGCTGCTTGGAATGCCAATGCATAAGTTCAGCCTCACTAGGGTTTGAGAACAAACGCTTCAAGCGATCAATTTCTGGAAGGTGCCACATCACCAAGACAGGAATTTTTCTCTTATTCTTCCCGCCTGCATCGTTAGAAGTATCATCATCGTCACCTTCAGGGCCAATAATATTCTTCTTATTCTTCAGGGTCTTATGTTGGTAACATATTGGTGATTGTAGTCCTTGTATCTACTGACACCGCAGATAGGGCATCTAGTTGAGAGCTCATGCTCTTTGCGATAAAGAATACAATGGTTCACACAAACGTGTATTTTTGTCACACCTAGTGACATCGAGCAAAGAAGTTTCTTCGCTTTATAAGTGTTTTGGCAGTTTATTGAGATTTGGAAGAATTTCTGCCAAATGATTCAAAAGATCACAGAAACTATAATCGGACCATCCGTGTGTGGCTTTCAACTTTAGTAGTGCTAGGACTGCATGCAATGTAGTAAACCCTTTATCACAACCCTTTGATTCATCATATAAGAGCTCCATCGCCGTATTCTGCAATGTCTCAATTTGAATTAAACCTTTACTTGCTCCCATAGAAATCAATAGATGTAGTTCGATGTGACGCAACATCTCCTCACAATCAAACTCATCGTCATTATCACCATCATCATCCTGATTGTCACTACCATAATCGATATGAGCATTATCGCCATCAGAACCTCTCTCATCATCTTTATCTACCTCATGTGTATCTAATTCACCATGCTCTGTCCATATTGTGTAGTTTTTTACGAAACCCCTTTTCACCAAATGAGATTGGATTACTATAGTATCTATCTAAGCAATCTTATTTTCACAGTCGATATATGGATATAATATGTCATCTATCTTTTGCATCTTCGCACGTCTCTTGGACGCTTCAATAAAGTTTGCAACATTTTGAATGTACATAGGATCAGGTCTTGGCATGTTGTACATCCACACTCGGCGGTCCATCTTCTATGTAAAACTGTAAAAATAGAAATATGTAGTAACCATTTCTTGAATGCAAGTGAAGACTGAAAGTTGAACACAAGGTTCATAAAGCTTGCGTATAGTGATGACACTTGGAGGCGAGGACGACGATGTGCGCGTGCTTAGAGGCGAGGGCGAGGACAGCGACGTGGGCTCGGACGCGAGGGAGAGGACGGCGGCGGCGGCGACGGCCAGGATGGTGGCGGCGGCGAGGGGCATATGTATTTTTTGGCAGCCTGACGGCGTCGATGTGAAATCTCCCGAGTTAGCTTTTTGCAGTGCCCGAGCGGTTGTTTATATAGTCGTCCATTATCACAGGCGGGTTTTAAGGTGGTCCATTAAAAACCGCCTGCGATAATTGCCTCTTCATAGGTCTGCTCTTTAGTTTCTTCTTCCTTTGCTTCATTTTTTATTTAGATTCCAATGTTAATACTCAAACATGTATAGATACTGCAAATTAAGTCCAAACTCGATTATTCTTTTTCTATATTCTTCAAAAAGTAATATATACCAGATGGAACAAAAAGTTTAAAACTTATATAGGTAACATTGTTATGTTTTGGTAAATATAACATTAATTTATATGCACATATTGTTCATATTTTCATATCTCCTAAAAAATGGATCTTCCACTGAAAGCTGGTTTGTATGAACATATTGTCTTATTTATGCATGTATGAATTTTGTTATTTTTTTAAATCAATCCAACATGTCAAAATTCAAATTATCCATCATTCTAATGAAATGCTCATATACATATGACGCTCCATTTTCAAATTTTAAACACAAATTGATTCAAACAATTTTGTAAAAATCTGAAAAAAATCATAGAGGTTGGTATGATGACTAAAAAGTCCCATAGAAAAATGCACTCACAAAATTAGTGTATTATGCAAGATACAAAAATTACAAATAACCTATTTATTTATTTTTCATGTTCTGACCAATTTCAAAGGTTTTCCCAAGTGAAATTTAATGGGCACCTGTAATACTAAATCATATTACAAGAACTTGGAATTTGGGCTTTTACAAGCCCCCTTATTTTGATCAAGAATATTAATTAATCTTTAACTTAGTAAACCTTTTAACAGGCGGTTCTATATTAAAAACCGCCTACGATAATTGCCTGTTCATAGGTCTACACTTCAGTTTCTTCTTCATTTGCTTTATTTTTTATTTTGATTCCAATGTAAATACTCAAACATGTATAGATTCTGCAAATTAAGTCCAAACTCGATGATTCTTTTTTTCTATATTCTTCAAAAATTAATATATACTAGATGGAACAAAAAGTTTAAAACTTGTATAGGTGACACTGTTATGTTTTAGTAAATATAGCATTAATTTATATGCACATATTATTCAGATTTTCATATCTCTTAAGAAAATGGATCTTCCACTGAAAGTTGGTTTGTATGAACATATTGTCTTATTTATATATGTATGAATTTTGTTTATTTTTGAAAGCAATCCAACATGTCAAAATTCAAATTATCCATCATTCAGTTGTGGCGCTTCGTCGACAGTGCTGCAACCGCTAGAATCTGAAACGCCTTTATAATAACTTCCTCATCTTCCTCGCAGCGACTTCCTCATATTCCTCGCAGCGTCCTTCCATCTTCCTCGCTCTTCACAACCATGGCATCGGCAGGATCCTCGTCTAGTCTCCCCGCTGGTGATCATCAAGGCGGAAAATGCAAGCAGCCATCGCTGGCGCTCCCAGAGTCAAGCGCTGGAGCCAAGCGGCAACCTTCTGGTGGCCCGCCGGTGAACCGCTCCCGATGGTCGTCTCTGGTCCCGGTGGCTCCGCCAACACAGATGGCGACCCAAAGTGATGCATGTGATACCACCGAGGTCATGTTAAACAACACCATGATTGAGTCCACTGTCATGTCCTCCGGCGACGATGTCGAGCGCTTCCTTTTGCAGGTTCGCAGAAACAACCCGGGGCCCCTCATCGTCGGCCTGGACACATAGTGGTATGACGTTAAGAACCCCAACGGGCGCAATTCGTACAATACGGCCGTCCTGCGGCTCTGCGTGGGCTGCCACTTCCTCGTCTTCTAGATTATTCAGGCGGACTATGTCCCGGAGAGTGCCCTGAAAAACTTCTTTGCCTATCCGCACAACACATTTTCCAGCGACAATATCAGTAGTGACGTAAAGCGGCTGCGTGAGGACTACTGCTCTGATGTAGCAAATGTGGTTGAGCTCCGGGACTTCGCCATGAAGGTGCTGCACCAGTCGGAACTCATGTCGGCTCGTTCAAGACCCTGGCGCTCGAGGTGATGAATGTGCACATCAACAAGGCGAAGGATATCAAGTGTGATAAGTGGGATAAGGTGATCCTGTCGCCACAGCAGGTGGGGTATGCCTGCATCGATGCGTTTACCTCTTACGAGATTTGCGTGCTGCTGCTCTCCCGTCAGGCTTCCTCGCCATCTCTGGTCCGGGAGCAGTTCCCCTTGCCAGGGTACATTAGCACGGACTCCGGTGATTACAGGTATCATGGCTACAAATTGTCAGTACCATGCAGCGACAATCTGCGTGTCATCAAGCACCCCAGCGGCTACCTGATATGCCCAGTCTGTCCCAACTTGAAGCGCAAAAGGAAATGAGAAGACATCAACTCCATCTAACGTCATGTTGTGGAAGTTGGGCTCTCCAATTCCGAAATACATAGTGATAAGAAGAAGAGCCGACACCGTCGAATGGCGAGGAACCATGGCTGGATGTGATAACTCCTCGACGTGCTTTCATATTAGTTATTCTGTTCTGAACTCAAAGTTATATTCTTCAATTTTTGTGGACAATGTATGTGGACTGGATATTTGTGCAATACCCTTAATAGCCTCTTCTGAAATACTTTCTCGGATGGATGTGCCCATGGTCATCCTACTTTGTTTTCCTCTTACATAACTATGATCCTGATGCAACATTTCCCTGTTGTTTTTTGCTGGTGTAATTATTGGTATGCTCTATCCAATATTAAAGAAAAAGTAAAAACACTTGTACGTACGTTATCCTAGATGTGTACTGTGTTACTCTTGTCACGATGTTACCGTAAGTTTGTTCCCTGTTATTCTTCTAACCAGATGTTACTGTGGGTTTGTCTGTGTTACTGTTCTCATTAATCCTAAACTTAGTAAACTTAATAAACTTTTTTCAAATGTACTTCTATCTTAATAACCATCTGTGATAATACATCTTCGCAGGCGGTGTTTAATTCATCTTCGAGGAGGGAGGAGGGTCGCACGCCGGTCGAACTTCTCTTCACCACCGTACCGGCCGCAATTAAGTTTTCCGTAGATCTTCCTCCTCGGGCCGCTCGTCTTCCTTTGTCAAAAATGGAAGACACGCTTTTATCTCGCCCTTCTCTTCACCACCAGTTGCAATTAAGTTCTCCGCACCTCCTCCTCATGGGGCCACGCATTTCTTTCCGTCCAACTCCAGCCGCTCTCTCTTTGAACCCTTAGTGATCGACCAACTCCAGTGCGACCGCCGCCTGCCGTCCACTGTTCGCCATCGTCGTTGTCGTCGTCGCCGCCGTCACTCGTTCCTCCTATTCTACGTCATAGTCGTTCATGGCTGAGAAGTGTTAACGACTTGTCACGTGGCCGACTCAAGTTGGAGCGCTTGGCGTGGCACAAGAACGACCCCATGTATGTACATAAGGCACACCTATCGCTTTGTAGTTTTGCTTTTCCGTCTTTTTTGTTTTTTGTATTTTCAGTTTCATGGCTCTCCATTTGACGAGAGGGTAAGAGACCCTACTGTACATTGCCCAATGTCTTTCAATCGTTAGACTTCGATTAAAAATCACTTGTTTTCCAATTTCTCTGCGAAGGATTTCTCCGCAAAGTCTGAGTCAGGAGACTTAATGAAGTGGCAGCGCATCCTCCCCGGTAAAGAAGGGGTAAGTTGTAACACCCTCAAATTCGTTACCATACATTGCATACATTTTTCATGTAGAGAAGCATTATAAAAGAAGTAGAAATGGATAAAGAACTATAGAAATGGAGAAAGAACCATAGAAATGGAGAAAGAACCATAGAAATGGAGGAAGGAACCATAGAAATGGAGGAAGAACCACAGAAATGGAGAAAGGAAAGAAATAGAGAATGGGGCATAGAAATAGAGTATAGAAATGGAGAATGGGCATAGAAATGGAGAGGGGAATGTAGAAATGGAGAATGGGACAGAGAAATGGAGATGGGAATGTAGAAATGGAGAATGAGACACAGAAACGGAGAGGGGAATGTAGAAATGAAACAAGTGACATAAAAATGGTGAAGAATGGGAAAAAGAGATAGCTGAAATGAGCCATTCCCAAATTTCTCCAAATTTTCCCAAAATTTACAAATTCCCAATTCCACAAAAGAGAAATTTTTTCCACATTTGGGGGGAATTTTCTCCAAATTGGCCGCACAAATTAAGGGGGAGACCCCTTGGCCGCAGCCCTCAAGGGGGAAACCCTATTCCCCACCTTTAGGACTCTTTGGTTAAGTCCCCCACCTATAGGACTCTTTGGTTAAATCCCCCACCATTAGGACTCTTTGTTTCCACCTTTAGGACACTTTGGTTGAGTCCCATCTTGCTAGGACTCTTTGTTTTCACCCCTAGGACTCTTTGGTTGAGTGCCATCTTGCTAGGACTCTTTGTTTCCACCCCTAGGACTCTTCCCCCCTTATAAATATAACCCCCACCCCCTGGCTGCACCCCTCTCCCTTTTGGTCGTCCCCCCTGCTTCCAAGCCCCCTTCCTTGCTGCCAAGTCGCCAAGTCCCCCCCCCCTCGTTGGAATTTGGCTGCCGTCGAGCCCCGTCACGCCTCGCTGTCGCCGGAGAAGAAGCCCGATGATCTGTCCTGCCCTAATCTTCCATAGAAAAATTCCCCGCTGCTGCCATTGCTAGGAGAAAGGCCCTTCCACAAGGAGGAAGTGAGGTAGGTCTCCATTACCCATCTTATGACATCGCCGCTGTTTCTACACATCCGTTTTCTTCACCCCCTTCGAGCAGAAACTTTTACGTGTGGACAGATCGCGTTTTGATCAATTTTTGATGGTGCAATTGATCTAAATCTTGAGTCAAGATTATCACCACGTCCACGCTTGAT
The DNA here is from genome assembly GCA_030760725.1 of Neostapfia colusana. Lineage (NCBI taxonomy): Eukaryota > Viridiplantae > Streptophyta > Magnoliopsida > Poales > Poaceae > Neostapfia > Neostapfia colusana. The sequence goes on along the minus strand of JASWHV010000474.1, from coordinate 34,297 downwards.
ACCTACACCCTTGTTCATCATAAAACCCCATGAAAGCCCATTAAAACATGCAAGAACACATACAAACTTGTTTAATAAAGCAGCACCATAGGATTTGCATTCATCTACCCCATTGAATCTTAAGTAAAATTTGTGAATGATGATTGATTGCTGTAAATTTTGTATGTGTGTGGTCGTGAGTAGAAGGACAAGCTCAAGAGGCCATCTACGAGGATCTACAGCACCAAGACTTTGAGACGTTTCAGCAACAAGGGCCACGGGAGCATGACAAGTGCCCCTTGACCATATTGATCCCATGTTTCGAAACTGTTTTGTTTACAAAAACTCGTATGCCTTTGTCAACTTGATAGGACACCCTTTTATAGGAGTTTACTAGTTTTGTTAACCATCCTTGTCGCCGGGAAAGTTGATGAGTCGGGTATGGTCGTTTTTCCTTTTTGCTTCGCTTAATTTACGGGATACGGGAAGCTAAATTAAAACATGGTTCACTACTGCACTAATGAGAATAAAGATGATGATAACTTGATAATGTTGATTAGCATGGAATCGTGGAGATCTAGGCAAGATTAGTTCGTGGATGTTGCTGAATGAGATGGTGGTTTACTTGCCGTAGATCTAAGGACCGGTTCATGCCAGCACATGCCAGGAAAACAGTGCCACCACAAGGCCAAATATGGGTGCGGCTTAGCTGACTAATTAGGTGTGTTGCTAGCTTGTTATGGACCGTTGGATGGCGTGGAGAATGGGAGTCGAGAGGGACTGCCCTGGGAACTGCATGGCACAAGAGGGGGCCCGTGGGTGGGAGAATGATGATTCGAGCCTGCCGGTGAAACCTCAGTGGGTCCGTACATCTAGTAGGCCCTTTGTAAAGGCTATTTTTTGATCTCTTGGCCATAAACCGACGGTTGTGTACTGGTATAATAGAGGTTCTGCAGTCGCCGATGGGTGATGAAATCACGAACTTGTGGGTAAAGTGGTGCCACCTCTGCAGAGTGTAAAACTATCACGATAGCCGTGCTTCCGGTCACAAGCACCTGGGCAACTCACATGATTAGAGGGAAAACTTGGGATGTTTATTTTGTATGGTTATGGTATGGTCATTGGGATTGGTTTTGGGACTGTTTTGGGTCATGACAATGAAATTGGTTTCGGTTATATGAATATGAGATGGATATGAATATTTATGAGTATGAGATGAACTTTAGAAAGATTATTGGCTGGTTGAGACTTGATAAATGGTGAAATATATTGCAAGAATGTTGCTGTTTTACTTGGTTATGTTGGGATTTAATTCACCTAGAAATAGTTGCTGTTTTTACCTTGTTTATGAAATAAAACCTGCTTGCTGCAATGATCCTTTTTATTTCCTGCCTTGTTGTAAGCTACATGTCATACTTTTCCTGCACTTGCTGAGTACGACATGTACTCACCCTTGCATTACCACATAAACATCAGCTACAGGAGATGAGTACTTCGAGAACCATGTGGAGTACTAGGCGTGCGAACTACCGTCAACACACCTGTGGAGTTGAAGACTGGAGCTTGCTGTTTATTTATTTCCGCTATTGTTTAGAGACTTCCGCTGCAAGAATAAGTTAGAGATTCATGAGTGAGACATTGAGTTATTGTAATAAAGTACTTAAACACTATTTATTCATGGTTATATTCTGAATTCAGTTTGTGGATTACATGTGTATGTGTGATGAACATCCTGGGCACAAATATGCATTCACTTGGTTCTATTTTCGGAACCGGGTGTCACAGATTGGTATTAGAGCTACATTGACCGTAGGACGCAAGCCTAGGTAGAATGGACACTCTAAAACACATAGGAACACCCCTCTAAACTGCTATTTTCGAAAATTGCTTGCTGCTGCACTTGACTTGTCAATTCAGCCACCGCAAAGTGCTATTTTCAGCCCCTCATTTCTCTTCTTTTGGACAGCAACACTTTTGCTTTCTTGCTCCATAGCTTCTGAAGTTTTGGAGTTATTTTCTTCCTTCTCTAAAGTTTCTCATGTCTTATAGATGCCGGTGATTAGGAGCACAGCACGCATAAGGACTCGTCCACCACCACGTGGGAGTGCACTTAACCCCATTGAGGTGTCTGATGGACCATATTGGGAGGAGGTGAATATGGAACCCCATGATGAAGATGAAGTCAATAGCTCTATACATGAGGAAGAGTACCCGGAAGAGGTGGAACCATTTAAAGATGACATGAAATATGATCCACAAGAATGGCATTGGTACGCACCTCAGGAGGAGTTTCATGCGGGCTTACACCCCGTGGAGCCTTATGAAGCTATGACGGGAGTAGATGAACCCGAGGAGGAGCCACCCCTTGATGAGACCAATAATGAAGGTGATGAATGGGTCAACCATTCAGTTCAAGAATTTCGGTCCGACGGAATGGAAGGAGGACACATATCTAGGGAGCTCAAAGAATTTCTGGATAGCTGCAACTTATATCCAGAATATCTTCTCAAGAAAGTCCCTCGTCTCGGAGATGAAGAGTGGAAGGCTGATGTAACCATGCTATCTAATGGTAGGGTTGTCACCCGGCACTTCACACCCACAGGGAGAGCTACAAGGGCAGAAGCTATCGATGATGCTGCATGAGAAGCACGCACCGGACTGTGCTACGCCTTCCATGAGCAGCTTGAGGACACAGCTTTTGAGCTGCACCCATATTGGAAGAGTGGTACAAGGGAGATCATTGGACCCCATGTAACAGCTCTTTCCAACCCACAAGCTGCTGCCAAGTCTCAGAGGTTTCTCGTGGAGTTAGGAAACCGCTACGCAAGCGCACAAGAAGAGATCTGTTACCTACGCAAGAAGCTGTATTTGCTGGAGAAACAAGAGGAGACTCGTGCCAATGCGGGAGCAAATGGAGCACCAGCGTCATCTAGCCCTACATGGACTGCCGACTCACCATGGCGTGCACCCATGTATGGACCACCCCGTCACACAGCGAGAACAGCACCGGTTCTCACGATTAAGTTTAGGTTTGCATTGAATAAAGCTGTAATAGGAACGTTAAGATCGTAGTAGCTTGAATAAGGGTGGTGTGCTGAAATCTTTGTGATGATTGCTTGGTTTGTGTGCTGATGTGAGTTGTGGGACGCTTCGGCGAATGTCCACATCCACACATAGTGGAGAGATGTGAGATGCTTCGGCACGTGTTCACATCCTCATATAGGCTGAAATTAATAAAAGAAGTTGCTTAGTTCATACACCTTGATGCATATAGTTGGGAAGTCAACTCTGAATTCTAGCTCCTACAAATATAGTATGTCCAAAAGTAAGCTTTAAAATAAGGAGGGTAGACTTTCTTGCCAACCATAGTCTTGGATTCCCAAGGGATCGACATAATACTTGGAATGGACTGGTTAATAAAGCACAACAGAGTGATTCAATGTGCTCAGTTCACGAGTGAGCACGGTACTCGTATTGAGTTTGAGGTAGCTTAACCTGCAACCAAGAAGGCAGTGCTGAACCACGTCAAAGAAGCGACATTGGAAAGCATTCCGTTGGTTCAATAATATTCGAATGTGTTCCCGGAAGAACTTCCAGGTATGCCACCTGACCGGGACATTGAATTTTCCATTGATTTAGTACCCGGAACTGCACCTATAGCGAATAGGCCGTATAGGATGCCCGCTAATAAACTAGTGGAGCTCAAGAAGCAAATTCAGGAGCAGCTAGAAAAGGGTTTTATACGCACAAGCTCGTAACCATGGGGAGCCCCCGTGCTCTTCATAGACAAGAAGGATGGGACCTAAAGGATGTGTGTGGATTATATGTCTCTCAATGTGGTGACGATCAAGAATAAATACCCGCTGCCCCGTATAGAGGACCTGTTCGACCAAATGAAAGGTGCCCGAATTTTCTACAAGATTAATCTTCGGTCGGGATACTTCCAGCAGAAGATTAAGCCCTCCGATATACCCAAGACTGCATTTAGAACACGGTATGGTTCGTATGAGTATACCGTTATGTATTTTGGGTTAACAAATGCACCCATATACTTTATGTACCTCATGAATAAGGTTTTCATGGAGTACTTGGACAAGTTCGTCAAGGTTTTCGTCGACAATATCATGGTGTATTCAAAAAGCGAGTAAGAACACAAAGAACACTTGAGGTTAACATTGCAGAAACTGCGAGAGAATCAATTGTATGCTAAGTTCAGCAAGTGTCGATTTTGGCTAAAGGAGATATCTTTCCTAGGCCACATCATCTCCGAGGGAGGAGTATCGGTTGATCCCGAAAAAGTGGGAGATGTTCAGAAGTGGAACCAACTGCAGAATGTGAGATATTCGGAGTTTCCTTGGGATGGCTGGATACTATCGCTGGTTCATCAAGATTTCTCCAAAATAGCAAAGCCTATGACTGAGTTGCTAATGAAGGGGAAAGCGTTTCAATGGACACCAGCGTGTCAACAAAGCTTTGAAGGACTAAAGAAGACTAACAACAGCGCCGGTTTTGGTATTGCCGGACGTGAGTAAGAGCTTTGACATATATTGTAACGCATCAAGACAAGGACTTAGATGTGTGCTCATGCAAGAAGGACAAGTGGTAGCTTATGCATCGAGACAACTAAAGAAACATGAGCTGAATCACCTCACACATTACTTGGAACTTGCAGCCGTGTGATACGACCCCACGGTCTTGTCGAGCCAGGATCACGCTTAGGGGTGCTGCGTTGCACAGCACGGGATAACACACGTCAAAGATACAAAGCAGAAGCAAAGTTTTATTACATAAACCAGTTTATGAACATTTTTACAACAAAATGGTCCAGTCCACACTCACGGGCATAGACTAAGCATTGAGTTCACGTTCAGCCCGTGAACGTGTCTCCACTAGCACGCACACACACTAACACGGCGGCGTGCACGACTCCCACTCGACGGGGTTCCCCTCCTGGGGTTCCGTCTCCAACTCGGGAGTCCCTTCCTCATAGAACCCTGCAAAAGCTTCAAACACAAGCAGTGAGCATGAAGGATCAGCAAGACTGACCCGTCTCTCCTAAACATGAAACTTCTACATGAGGGTGATAGGTGCATGAGGTAAAATAAGTTGCAAAGGACTTGCCTACTTAGTGGAACCTTACTTTCAAGTTTTAGCAGCAGGTTGTGGAGAACCTTACGCTAAGGCACATGAGAGAGCCGCAATCAAACAAGAAATGCATTTCTCTCATGTACTTTACCCAAAGTTGAAAGGAACTTTAATTAGCTCTAAACTACAGCAAATCATTAACAATCAAAGTCCATCTTTCAATCAGTAACATTTTAACATGTAACTAGCCTGTTCTTTCTACGTCATGGTACAGTGAACAAGTGGTACTCACTGACCGCGAGGGACGGCGATTATAATCGATTTACACCTGCAGGGTTACCCGAACAACCCGTCACGTACGCCCGCACTCGATGTTTCCTACAGAAACCATCACGGACGCCCGTACTCGATATTGAACCGGTACTATCATCCCGAGCAAGAGGTCTCTGCATGCGCATCTCAGTGCCGCCAGCCGATTTACACCTCGAGCTCTCAACCTACCCTCTGAACGACAAGCAATGCCTCAATACCCAGCTAACCGAGTTACATCGGTTTCCTGGTTCCCATATATCAGGTAGGTCTTCGGTACTGTTCTAGCTTGTTCAACAGGCCCGCACACGGCTCGGTCCTCATTCGACACAAGCGGAGATATAGCACCCAGGCCCCAAAGTCCTGCTGCCCTTACTCTTCGCTCGGTCTCATTTTTCTCACCATGTTTTTCATTTGCTATCTCTACCCGAGCGATGTGCCTCTAGCCTATTCTCGCGAGTAGTTCCAACTACTCGACTTGTACCGAATCCTACCCTACCTTAGCATTGCAGTAGCTAAACGGGGTTTTCAATCCTAATCCCAACCCAAGGTTTTCTGGGCTATGCATTTGGGTTTCAAACAAGACTCTAATGCAAGAAGTAATGGTACTCAAAGTAAGTTCTCAAAACAATAAAAGTTTGTAAAAAGGTTAATATAAACTGGAGCTTGCCTTGCTGCTCTTGGTTGTAGGCTAGATGCTCCTCTGGAGTAACGAAGTCTAACACTTCGGGTTCCTCCTAAACCTTAGCGACTACATGAGATAACAAGTATATGTATTAATTTAAATGCATTTGAATTGAATTTAAAATTGTGAAGATTATAAGTCTCACTATACAGACCCAATGACTCTGAAATTTTTACTGTGGCTTGGTTATAACCTAAACAGAGACTTGGCCAAGTTTTATGTGGCGGACCAGAATCCGCTCATCCAGGATTGCAGAGGGTGGTGTCGTGCGATGCGACACCCGACAGCACACACCATAAGGACATATTATATTACATGGGAAAAACAAACTGAATGTACAAAGTAGTACACTTCTCAGTTACAAACTAGGGTCTTTATTACACAGCGGAAGTTTCTTTTGTACCACTCACGCCCACCTATCTAGCAAAAGTCGGTTGCTCAGCCCTAGGGCAACCCACACTAGCTGCACTCCTCAGCTCAGCGCGGCGTGTACGGCTCCCACTCAGCTGTGGTCCCCGACGGAGGGTAACCCTCGCTGGTGGACTCATACCCCGAGTCCGTGGGTGGCTCCTCACCTGAAAAACACTTAAGCAGCAACCGTGAGCACGACGGCTCAGCAAGGCTTAACCGACTCACATAAGCATGAACCTCTACATGAGGTGTACAATGACATAGGATAGTCATATTGCAGTAAATGGACACGCCTACAAGTTCATCCTTAGTTCAGATTTTAGCAACAAGTTAACAGTTCAGGAAGCTGAAATTTAGTAAGCAATATTTGGTGGCAAACATGTAGCAATACAATATTATATCATATCAGCAATATTGAATCAACATATTTCATACATTATTCTACGTCACGACTCAGTGACCAAGTGGTACTCTTCACCGCGAGGGATGGCGAATCGACTCGATATACACCTGCAGGGAAACCCAAAGAGCACGTCACGTACGCCCACCCGTGGAGCTGCACAGCACGCTCACTCAATGTCGTACGGGACAACCTTTCACCCAACAGCCCAAACGTCAAACCGGTCGCACCGAAACGAGCAGGAGGTTCCCCACACGGAGCATCTCTCTATGCCCGTTGGCAGATTTCCACCTTGCTACCCTCAGCCTGCACCTATAAATCGGTGCGTTATGCCTCGACGCCCGGAGGTTTAGGCTACATCGGTTTATCGGTGCCCATTTATCCGATATGCCTTCGGTACGTTTAAACTTGATCAGCGTGGGCCGCACACGGATCGGTCCTCAATCGACACGGACAGGGCCGCGCACACAAGACTCTCTCTTGCTGCGCCCTAACACCTGCCAAGTCTCATTTTCATTACTAAAGTGATCTCACATCACTCCACCGAACCCGTGTGTCCCAAGCCTATCTCGCGAGTAGATTCCAACGACTCGACTTGTACCGAAGTTCTATGAAACATTAAGCATAGCTTGTTTACGCGAGGTCTTAGACACTACCCTCACTCTTATGGAGACTTTTGGTCATGCAAGTGGGGTTTTCATCCATCCTACACCTAATGCACATTCACACTTCATATGACACATGTAAACAAAGTAAAACTTGTAAGAAGTTAATGCAAACCGGGGCTTGCCTTGTTGTTGCTGGTCAGGGGTTAGTTCTTCTTCCGGAAGTAGGAAGTCAAGAACTTCTGGAGCCTCCTCGCCTTCAGTGACTACACGTTAATAATATACTACATGTTAATGAATATGCACATGAGTTTATAGTAATGCTTCTGCTATTAGTTCTACTAACCAGTTTCTAACAACTGGAACTCTGTTTAAGAATTTAAAATGAAGCTGGGTGTTAGTGGTTTAGGCTTGGACCTAAGCACATGGTTAAGTGCTAAGTGGTTATCCCCCTCTTCCACATTGATCACCTCAAGTGGTTTAACAGAGCAGGGGTGATCCAGAGCTCCAATGGAGCTGAGAATTTTTGTGTGAGTTCCTTGTCACAAGAAAACCCCCCTGGACCAAAATTTAGCACTTTTCAGTGAGTGGTTTGCCCAGAATAATTCTCTTAGCAATTAAGCAAAGGAGAATAATTTCTGAGGTAACACCCCTGTTCATGCCCAACTTAGTGAATTACAATTTCAATTACAGCTCATAGAGTTTGCATGAATTTTCCTAGCATTTTTGGAGCTAAGATTTGTCCAGAACTGAATTTCCAAGTTTTGGAAATTCTCTGAAAATGTTTCTGTATTCAAATGAACACAGCAAATTCAAATTTGAATTGCTCTGGTAAAATCGACTCCAAATGATCTGAAACTTTTACAGGGATTCACTAACATTCTAAAGAGCATTCTGGCAAAATTTGGGGATTTTTGGATGAACTAAACTCCCTCTAAAATTCTTCTGCTGAAAAGATTTAAAGAATTTTCCAGAATTAAATAATAGGTTTAATACAAATTAGGTGGCATATTTGGATAGAGTTATGCAAGATGAATCCAACCCAATTTGAATCACTAAATTTGGAGCTTCCTAGAAAAAGTTATGGGGTTCTAAAGTTTGAACTAAATCTGGAAATTCAAATTAATTCGGGAAACATTCAAATTCTGACTGCGGGTCCCTCCTACACTTGTCGGCTGCTGGAATCACGCCACACGGGGCCACAGGACCCTTCCCGCGTCACCACACTGGATCCTGGGCCGCAGCGGATCCGATGATTTAAAATATCGCCACTGACATGCGGGGCCCCCAGTCATCTTCCTCCTCCCAACGCCCGCGCGATCCCACTGCTGAGAACGCCAGAGCTCTCGCCGGAGAGGGGTTCCGTGTAACAGCCCTAACTTTTGTAAAGTTTGATTTCAACTTATGAAACAAAGTTAAGGCGATCAAAGGCTATAATTGTGTCACATGAAATGATGAACACAAATATGGACATGTGAGGGAGTTAAAAATTTTCTCTAGCCCATGCTCAACACATGTTAACCTAGGGGAAAGAATTAGACTCCCAAAAACTATAACTCATGTGCACCTTCTCTATGAGTAGAGTGGAGGAAATTTAAATGCAATTTGAATTTTTTGAAAGGATTCCTATTCAGATTGTACAAAGGCCCATATGTGAGAGCATACATGCATTTCTCATGTATTCAAGAGCCTAAGTTTCAAATTTGGAGAAGTTTAGGTTTCATATACTATTTATTCCGAGGATTAAATGAGGGCACATTTAAATTCAAACTTAAATTTGAATTTTGAACCAAACATACTCAATTTCAAAATCTGATTTCAGATTTGAGTTCCTCATAATTCTTTTGACCTATCCTCCAAGTTTGATCAAATTCGGAGCTCGTTTGCTATTTTAAATCGAAATGGGGGATAAGAGGGAGAATTGTGGCTGTGGACCCCACATGTCATAGACTGTTCTAAACCGACGTGCTCGACTCCTCAGCGTGCGACAGCAGCTGCTCGTTCACCAGCGCCACCTCCTGCTGGATCGTCTTCTGCTCATCCTCATCACCTCACACGAGTGCCACAGCACCATTTTGCTTCTCCCAGCTCGAGCTCAACCTCTGTGGGGGTGCTCCCGTGAAACACAAACAGCTGCCGTGTTCTCTGTTTTCCTCTGATCGCCCCAGCAAAACCAGCGACCTTTGCTCGAGCTCCCTACAGCAAAAACCTTTGCCCAGGAGTGCTCTAGCCGGCTGACAACTTTCCTCTGCCGTCCCGAGCTCACCAGCGCCTAGAAACGGCAAAGTTTCCACTGCCCCGAACTGAAACTGAAGAAGCTGGAACTGGACGCCGTGGACAGCCCAAACCAGAAGGGATCACGCCCAAGCAAGCCACCCCATCTGTGAACCAACAACTCTAGTTTCTCACCTCCAAAGCTCAGCCCTAGCCATTGACCACAGAGGGAGAATTTCAAGTTTTCCTCCCGGGCGGCAGAAACGGACCTTGAGGTAAGGAATTGTAAAATTCGTCCTCAAATCCTGTTTGTTGGGTCTCAAACTTCACACACAGGATGTTAACTGCCTAGCACACCTCCTCCATCGATTTTAGACCAAGAAATTGAGTGTAGAGTGAGCAATCCGAGCTCTTTTAGAGGGTATGCCGCTGGACCCTATCGGGTGCACGGTGCCGATAGGTTTAGAGCCCTCTCCAGCTTGTTTAGACCTCATGCCGGTCTTCTACATGATCCCCTGGTGCTGTAGAGCCAAAGAACCAACTATTTGGTGGAGAATTCACCGTGCAAGACCTCGCCGGAGCTCTAGGGTTTGCTGTGATCGGTGCGCCCTGTTTTCCGGCGAGTTTCAGCCGCCGGCGACCTCACCAACGCGTTCAGCGTGGGGAAATATGGGGGGCGGCCAGCAGGGGGTCTGGAGGCGGCTGGGAAGTGCCTTTCTGGCGACCTCGCCGGAGGGGGCCGCCACTGCCCTGTTTGGCGCGAGTCTGGAGGTTAGGGATGACAGGTGGGACCCACTGTCAGCATTTAAACATTTTCCAGATTTCCCCACTTTAGTTCAAACTTTGGAGAGCCATAACTTTGTGTAGGAGTGTCCAAAAATTGTGAAACAAATTTTGTTGGATTCCTCTCAAAGACTACTATCCAAGGGTTCGGGCCAATGTTTATGAAAATCCCTGGATTTGGCTCATTAATTCATTTAAGTAAAACCTTGTATGAATTTTTACAGGAGTTCTGTTTATTGAAAAATTCCCAAATTTGGACAGAACATTTTTCCAAAATTCCTTGAACTCCAGTAAAAATTTCAGAGGCATTGGTCCTTATTTTCTTGGTCAAATGATGTGTTCATTCCTTATGTCTCTGAATAATAGGAAAATGAACAGAGACAATTTCAGCTTTTCCCCATTCTTTGAAAAATCCATATCTCCATGTAGGAAACTCCAAAAATGGTAAAACCAATTCCTATGGATTCAGGACATTTTGTACTTCACAAAAAGTCTACTTTGCAGCATAGGAAAGCTTAATATATAGGGGGTAAAGGCAGGTTAGAGAAAACCACATAAGGATTTGTTGTGCTCACATGAAGCTATTTCTGGAGCTCCATTTTTTGCACACTGCCTAAATACCATCCGTAGATGCTGTGGTTAAATTATCAGCTCCATTGGACCTCTGGAACTTGAGCTATCTTTTAGGTTTAAGTGTCCATATAATGGACATAATCACATGGTGATTACTAGTATCACTTGTCACCTAGCATTCTTCTTCTCTAAGGTTTAGATCCAACAACAGAAACCTTTCTGTTGTTTGTCCCTTTTAGGTGTGAGTTAACTGGTACAACAGTTTTGAAACAGTTTCTAAATTGCTTTTGAAATATATGTGCATTGCAATATAATAGCTCACGTGACGTCGACGTTCGACGAGGACTCAACTCCGCAGCGAGGATCTCCATCTCGTGACGAGCTTGGCGGATTCTCCGGAGGAAGACTAACTCCTAGCTTCTAACAAAACCGTTGAGCAAGGCAAGCCCCGGTTTGCATATCGTTACCGTTTTAAATTTTGCTTTACTTCACCTCATGTTTATTAGACTTGATATTGTGCATTATGTCTAGGATGATTGAAACCCACTTGCATGACTATTACATCCCTGAGTAGAAGGTTTAGTGTAGGCTTTGCCTCGTCGTAGATGCTAGGCTAATGTTGTAGCTAGCTCGGTAGAAGTCGAGTAGTAAAAAGCTACTCGCGAGAAAGTTCGAGTAATGGAGTTACTCGCGAGAGGTTGATGATAAGAGCACCCTCATGAAAATGAGATGGGGACGGGGATGTTCCTGTAGGATGGAGCGCTCAAGGTTGGTCTCGACCTGCGATGGGTTTGACAATGCTTGAGACCACATTTGGCCTGGACCGTGATGGTAAGGCAAATGTGGAGGTTGGTTGTAGCCCCGTCCGTGTCGTTTAAGGACCGTATGTATGCGGCCCTGCTGGACAAGATTGAGCTGTACCAGATATATAGTGGGGTATGGGACCCATGAAACCATTGTAACTCGATGGACCGTGATATAGAAATGTGGCGGACCGGGATCCGCTCATCCAGGATCGCAGAGGGTGGTGCCGCGTGATGCGACACCCGACAGCACACGTCATAAGAACACGTTATATTACATGGGAAAACAAACTGAATGTACAAAGTAGTACACTTCTCAGTTACAAACTAGGGTCTTTATTACACAGCGGAAGTTTCTTTTGTACAACTCACGCCCGCCTATCTAGCAAAAGTCGGTTGCCCAGCCCTAAGGCAACCCACACTAGCTGCACGTCTCAGCTCAGCGCGGCGTGTACGGCTCCCACTCAGCCGTGGTCCCCGACGGAGGGTAGCCCTCGCCGGTGGACTCGTACTCCGAGTCCGTGGGTGGCTCCTCACCAGCAAAACACTTAGGCAGCAACCGTGAGCACGAAGGCTCAGCAAGGCTTAACCGACTCACCTAAACATGAAACTCTACATGAGGTGTACAATGACATAGGATAGTAATATTGCAGCAATTGGACACGCCTACAAGTTCATCCTTAGTTCATCTTTTAGCAATACGTTAACAGTTCAGGAGTCGGAAATTTAGTAAGCAGTATTTGGTGGCACACATGTAACAATACAATTATATCATGACAGCAATATTGAATCACAGCATTCCATAAATTATCTACGTTACGACGCAGTGAACAAGCGGTACTCGTCACCGTGAGGGACGGTGAATCGACTCGATATACACCTGCAGGGAAACCCAAAGAGCACGTCACGTACGCCCACCCATGGAGCTGCACAGCACGCTCACTCGATGCCGTACGGGATAACCTTTCACCCAACAGCCCAACCGTCGAACCGGTCGCACCGAAACGAGCAGGAGGTTCCCCACACGGAGCATCTCTCTATGCCCGTTGGCAGATTTCCACCTTGCTGCCCTCAGCCTACACCTATAAATCAGTGCGTTATGCCTCGACGCCCGGAGGTTTAGGCTACATCGGTTTATCGGGGCCCATATATCCGATATGCCTTCGGTACGTTCAATACTTGTTCAGCAGGGCCGCACACGGATCGGTCCTCAATCGACACGGACAGGGCTCCGCACACAAGACTTCCTCTTGCTGCGCCCTAGCCCCTGCCTAGTCTCATTTTCATTACTAAAGTGATCTCACATCACTCAACCGAACCCGTGTGTCCCAAGCCTATCTCGCGAGTAGATTCCAACTACTCGACTTGTACCAAAGTCCTAAGAAATTATTAAGCATAGCCTGTCTACTCGAGATCTTAGACACTACCTTCACTCTTATGGAAAAATTCTGGTCATGCAAGTGGGGTATTCATCCATCCTACCCTAATGCACATATAACCTTCAATCTACGTATGTAAACAAAGTAAAAACTTTATAAAAGGCTTAATGCAAACCGGGGCTTGCCTTGTTGCTGCTGGTCAGTAGTTAGCTCTTCTTCCGGAAGGAGGAAGTCCAGCACTTCCGGAGTCTCTTCTTCAGTGACTACACGTTTAATGAAATACGACATGTAAATTTAAATGCAATGTGTAAACTTGAATACTTAACTACTAATAACTCTAGCTAGCCCTCCCCTTTGGTTCTGAAATTTTTACTGTGGCTTGGTAGGGTCCTAACCAGAGTCTTGACCAAGTTTCCTTTGAAACAAAGTTTCTTTGAGCTTTGTACAAATGAAAAACTATTTGGCCAATAACTGAGCCTCTAATTAATTCCAGGGGTTTTCATGGCTCCAACCATTACTTTCTGGAAACTAGAATTTAGGATGGTTCTAATGGAGTTGGTTTCATGTCATTTGAAGAATTCTACAGAAAGTTATGCCCTAATTAAGATTGGAGAAAATCTGAAAAATGTTTCTGTACATTTTCTATTTTCTCAAGGCAGCTCTCTTAATCACCCCATTAGGGTAACTAAATGAACTTGGATGAGTCTGAAAATTTTACTGCGATTCAGGGATTTTCCAAGGAACCTCTCAGCCAAATTCCAGAATTTTTCATAAAGTAGTTCCCCAGATAAAATTCCCAACAGTTTAAATTTTAGGGATTTAATTCTGGAAAAATATTTACTTTCATGAGCTGAATTTAGTATTGCTGGAACGTACTCAGAATTCTGAGTTCAGCAAAATTTGGTTCATCGAATTTGGAGTTTCCTAGCCAAAGTTCTATGCATTTGAAGTTTGAACTAGAACTGGAAATTCTAAATATGTTTAAATCCTGTGGGTGGGACCCACTCTTCGAGCCGGCCCACTTAGAATGCGGCCACACCGCGGCCCACGGGGTTTTACCCGCGCTGCCGCACCGAATCCCAGCCGCAAACCGATCCCCGCGCAAGGTCAGAGGCTGACCCGTGGACCCGGCCCCCCCTTCGTCTACCTCGCGCTCTCCCGCAGCTCCCGCGGCGGCGCCTCACCGGAGCGCTCGCCGCCGGGCGTTTCAGTGCCCGAACTTCGACGGAACTTGCCGCCTGTGTCTAACTCGACTCGGAGAACACGCTGGTGCCCTCACCGGAGCTTGACAACGGCCGGAACAGTGCTCCCGCCGGCAACAGCGGCCGGGAGCTCACCGGCGACGTCAAACTCAGCATCCCCTGCACCTTTTTCGATGCGGTTTGCTCGGGGAGCTCAACTGACACCCGCTGATCATGGATATAGGCACCGATCTCTGTGAAAACAGCTGCAACTACGACCTCACCGGTGACCTAGACCGGAAATCGGCGCCGATGCAAAAAGCTCGAAGAACATCGCCCATACTCGATGAAACTCGATGATTTCTGATCTCAGAGACGCGTGGGCGAGTCTAGATCATGTCTTTAGCTTGGCCTAAGGAGGGGTGGCTTACTTGCTACGAATTTCTGGATTTCGCCTGGTTCGGTTCTAAACAAATTCTTTGCCGACCGTGCGAGAGAGAGGGCGAGGTCAGTACGGTGGTGATCAGTACCTCGAGGCGGTTCTTTCTTGTGTTGCTTGTCGGGCACGATAGTGCCTGGGTTGCTCGGACGCCGGCGACCAGAGAGCGGCGAGGAACAGGTTTGCGCTCGGAGGCGATTGTGGGTGGGGGAACGCTGGGGCAGCCGGGGCACCGTGAAAACCGCCGAGTGAGCGTCGCGCTGGCGTGGTGACTCCGCTCTTTCACCGTGCGGTGGCCGCGTTGGGACGGGGTCAACCCTGTGCGTTGTCGCCCGCAGGGGTGTTCGACCTCGTGCCTGAGTCGGTTTGGTTCTCAGGGTGGCTGATCAGTGGGCCCTCTTCTCCCCTCTAATTCTTTCTCCCCTTTTCTTTTGTAAATATCCCAGCTACTGAACATTGAATGGGAGACTTAGCCCCCAAGTCTTGGTTTAAATTTGAATTCTCAAATTTGAACTGTGTTTGGCTAAATTTGCTGCTTGTTTAAACTTAAATTCAAATTCAGTTTTGAATTCTTGCAAATTTAGCTCTTGACAAGATGAACTCCAATGAGGGTGAAAATTGGTGGGCTTACTCAGAAAAATGTGCTGAGTTTGAGTATGAAGCTAACTTTTGAATTTGGGTGATGAAAGTTGCTGCAATTTGAATTTACATTCAAATTGGCTTCTTTTTCAAATACCCCCAAAAGTGCCTCAAAAGTGTTGGATTTTTCATGAAACTTGGACTGAACCTTTCCAAGACTTTTAAAGTTCTAGGGGTGAGCTCAAACTCTTATGTTCATGTGTCCAAATCCCACTTTGTGAAAATGAAGGCTTTCCCCTCTAATCATTCTTTTGATGGAGGTTACTTGCTCTTCACAATATTTCCTAATATCTCCACAATAAAAACTGTGGTGTTGTGAGGTGAAGAAAAGTTTTTGCAAGTCCCTTTTCTTGGGCTTTTACATCCCCCCCCTTAAAAGAATCTCGTCCCGAGATTACAAAAGAAGAGATAGCGATGTAATAGGGACTTACCCGTGTTGAGAAGCCATGACCTCCGGGTAATTTGAGCGAAGGAACTCCTCGCTCTCCCACGTCGCTTCTTCGGCAGTGTGGTTGCTCCAGAGTATTTTGTAGAACCACAACGTTCTGCTACGCGTGGTTCGGGCTTTCTCATCAAGAATTTCCACCGGATACTCATCATAGGTCAAATCCGGTTTCAGCTCGCCGATGTCTTCGGTAGGAACAGCAGCCGTATGCTTCAAACATTTCCGCAGTTGCGAAACATGGAAAACATCATGGACACCAGCAAGGGATGCCGGTAACTCCAATCGATACGCCGCTGGTCCACACTTCTCGGTGATGGCGTAGGGTCCAATAAAACGGGGAGCGAGCTTCCCCTTCACATCGAGCCGGTGCACGCCTTTCATCGGAGACACGCGGAGGTACACGTGTTTCCCAATGTCAAAGTGCAACGGTCTACGCCTCTTATCAGTGTAGCTCTTCTGACGGGATTGAGCGGCTTTCAAATTAGCTTGAATCGTCCGAACGCGCTCTTCGGCGTCGTTCACCACATCAACCCCGAATGTGACCCTTTCACCAGACTCGCACCAATTTAATGGGGTGCGGCATTTACGACCGTAGAGAGCTTCGTAGGGTGCCATCTTGATACTCGCCTGATAGCCGTTGTTATACGAGAATTCCACCAATGGTAGGTGATCATCCCAGTTCCTACCATGGTGGATGGCACATGCTCTCAACATGTCTTCTAGAACCTGATTCACCCTCTCTGTTTGGCCATCTGTCTGAGGGTGGTAGGCGGAGCTTCTAATCAGTTTAGTACCCAAATCAGCATGCAACTGCTCCCAAAAGCGAGATACAAACAGTGCACCTCGGTCTGAGACTATGGTCTTGGGTACGCCATGCAAACATAGGATCCTGGCGATATATAACTCCGCATATCTGTTGGCATGGAAATGTGTATGCACGGGGATGAAGTGAGCTGACTTGGTTAGTCGGTCAACGATCACCCAAATAGAATCATGTTTGTTGGATGTTAAGGGTAATCCCACAATGAAATCCATGCTAACATCTTCCCATTTCCATGCTGTAATTTTCAGGGGTTGCAGCAGCCCTGATTTCCTCATATGATCAACCTTCACTCGTCTACACGTATTGCACTCGGATACGTACTTCGCTACCTCCCGCTTCATCCGTGTCCACCAAAATTTCTTTTTCAAATCTTGGTACATCTTGTTGCTGCCCGGATGAATGGAGTACTTGGACAAGTGAGCTTCATCGAGGATCTTCTTTCTCAACTCCATATCCCAGGGTATGACTATGCGGTCATTGAACCACAGCGTCCCCTCATCATCTTTCCGGAAACATTTAATTTCTCCATTGTCTATCCGTCTCCGGAGATGTGCCATGACTTTATCCGTTTTCTGAGCTGCAATGATGTCCTCCCTAATAGTAGGGATGAGGGCAAGGTTGTACAGCGATCCATAAGGAACCAAGTATAAACTTGGCTCTTCCTCCTCCACCGGGGTAATGGTGAGGTGATGGACATGTGATTTCCGACTCAGCGCGTCGGCAACCACATTCGCCTTGCCGGGGTGGTAATGAATCTCAATTTCATAATCTTTGATCAATTCTAACCACCTCCTTTGCCTCATGTTCAGCTCCTTCTGGGTGAAAATGTATTTTAAGCTCTTGTGGTCGGTGTAGAGATGCACCAAGTTCCCCAGGAGATAGTGCCTCCACATTTTTAGCGCCAACACCACTGCAGCAAGCTCAAGATCATGAGTGGGATAATGCTGCTCATGGTTCCGAAGTGCCATAAGCGACTGTAAAAATCCCCAAAAGTGGTAGCAAAAAAAATCAGCTCATATACACTTATGAAAAATGAGGGGAATTAAAACTTTGAATTATAATAAGTGTGAGTTCAAAGTGAGGGTTTAGACTTCCCAAAACTTCCAAACATGGAGATCTAAATGCACAACTTGGATCTTCATAGTCCAAATATTCAACCTTCCAAATTTCAGCTCAATTGGGGGAGTTTTAATATTTGTTTGGGATTAAAAGGAGAAGCCCTCTAATCTGAATTTCAAATTCAGTTTCAAATTCCAATTCCCTCAATTTCAAAATTTGAGTTCACAAATGTGTTCTCAATTTCAAGAGAGTGCTTCAGCCTCCACCTTTCTTTTCCATAAGCTTCCTAGCTCGTGCTACGCGCAAACCAGAGATTGGCGCCGGCGATCAGAGGTACTCGGCGGAACTCCGTTCGGTTCACCATGGACAGCGCGCTACGGCCAGCTTCACCGCCCCTTCCCTGCACAAGAAAGGTGCGTTGTTGTCTGTAGATCGTGTTACCGAAAGCCTCAGGATGATTGATCAACCGGGTAGTGAGAATTTCGGGTTTTACCAAACCCTAGTTCATAGCAACACTTCTCGGTCTACAATCAAATTCTTCATGCTGCGATAGCTAGAGCTCATCCGGGTCTAGGAGAAGCCTTGTTAGGTCCCTGCGATCCTTCTCGCTCAAATGGCGCTGGAAACCGTCAAGAACTGAAGGAGTTCTTCGAGTTTTTGTCGCCGCCGGCGTTTTGCGGGCTCGGGTCGCCGGTGAGGTCCCCTCTCCGGTGGTTTTCTGTAAGGGCCTCAGTTTTGACACACATTTACAGTGTTCATCACCACACCACACACCTCAATTGAGGAAGGATGATGAACACAAATGAAGAGCAAATAACAATTATCAACATGCTCATTAGAGAACAAACTCACACATTGCCAAAGTGGTATTTCACACATGTGATATAGATGGGCTGGACATATGAAAACTCCTACACTTTACTAAGGATGTCCATGCCAAGTTTCACCCAAATTCAAAACCTTTTTGAGGTCATTTTGGGTATAGTTAGGAAGAGGGCAGTACGAAACCATATTCAAATTCAAACTGTTTTTATTCCATGAATTTAAAAGTGGGAGGCATATTCTTACTCAGCACATTTTTGTGAGCTCACACACCAATTTTCACTCCATTTGGAGTTGATCTTGACATGAACTAAATGGGGCAAATTCAAACTTCATTTGAATTCAAAACTGCACTTGTGCTGAAATTCACTCAAACCAAGCCCAATTCGAATCCTATGCAATTCGAATGGCTCAGGGGCGAATAATCTGAACCACCAGGGGTATTATGGGGTTCACTGTTCACTACAGTGATTAGGAGTAAATTTCAGAGGTTAAAACCCTGGGTGGGGCCCACATGTCATAGAAGGAAGAAGGAGAAACTTGCAACCAAAGTCAGAGTCTCGGTGGGAAATTCCACCGAGCAGCTGTCGGCTGTGCCACCGAGCAGCTACCGGCGCCACCAGCTGCTTCCCTCCCTGCGCGCTGGCGCCCAGGGCAGCTCGCTCGCGCCCCCACGCGACCGGCACCGCCTCAAGCCGAGCAGGAGTCGGCCGGCTTTATCTTCTCGCGGGCAAACCCGAGCAGCGGCATTGTCTCTCGCCGCAGCTCTCTGCTCAATCGGGAAAATCAGCAAAACCATCTTCTCCTTCGTTCCTAAGCTGCTAGACAGCCACCGGAGGTCGCGCACCACCCTCCCAACGCCTGAACCACCGAGTTTCGGCCCCTGTTCCCGTGACCAACGACGACCGCCGCAGTTTAGCTGAAGGACGGCGATCGGTCTCACGCGGGCAGCACGCTGCAACCACTTCCACGGCCGAGCAAGGGCGGCAACAGGAGAGCACGGACTCCACACTGCTTTCACCTGAAGCTCAAGCCACGCCGTGAACTCTCGCCGGCGAATTCTCAGTTTTGCTCCGGCAACCTTAAACTGAGCTTCTGGTACGGTTTCTTTAAATTCACGTTCTATGATCTTTCGGAGGTCATCGAATCCTGCACATAGACGCTGGACTAGCCGGCGCTCAAGTTCTTTTCTTCATCCGTGGCGTGAAACTGTCTAGGAGTAACGAATTTCGAGCTCGATCAAGGGCGGTCATGGCGGACACGATCGGTCACACGGTGCCGATCAACTTGCCGCCATCCCTGAACCCTTTTGACACCTTGTCGAGTTCCCTAGAGGTACACTGATGCTGTAGGACCGTTTGTTCGAGGTGTTGACGGGTTAGGACCCACGGTCGACAGCGCCGAACCTCCACCGAGGCCGTGGCGCGTCGCCGAGCTATTTCCGGTCACCCCCAGCCCGACCTGACACCACCGACGTGTTCCTCGACGTCGACAACCCCCTGGCGGCGAGTTTCAGACCATGGGAGGTCCGACAGCGGCGAGCCGGCGAGCCCCGAGTCTGCTCCGGCGAGGTCGGCGGCACGGGCGCGAGAGAACGGCGGGAGGAGGACGAAGTCGGCTGGCCCACGTGTCAGCGGCTGCAGAATTTAAATCGGGATCGGGTGTGGCCGGGGATCGGTTGTGCTGGCGCGCAAATACCCTGCAAGCTCCGGTGTGCCGGACACCTCCGCGCTCGACACGTGTGGTACCTCCGGTGTGCCGGACACCTCCGCGCTCGACACGTGTCCCCACGGCCCCGAGAGTTTAAACTTTTTCCCTGATTTTTAGAATTCTTCCAAACTTCAAATCCTCATAACTTTGGCTAGACAGCTCCAAATTGAGTGAACCAAATTTTGCTGGATTAAGCTCTCTGAGTACTTTCCAGCAAATCAAGTTTCACTCCATGAAATTCCTTAATTCTCCAGAATTAAATCCTCAAAGTTTAAACTGTTAAGAATTTTAACTGGAGAATCCTTTGGAGGAAAATCCTGAAATTTTGCTGGGATGTTCACCAAAATATCCCTGAACTACCATAAAAATTTCAGATCCATTTGGGCTCATTAGATCCACCTAACTGTGTGATTAGTGAAACTGTTCCAGAGAAAATAGAAAATGTTCAGAAACATTTTCAGAATTTTCTCTGAAATTGTTTAGCTCATATCTTTAGCTAAGAACTTCCAAATTAAGTGAGACCAACTCCATTAGAAACCTCTGAAAATCTAGTTTTCAGAAAGTCATAGTTTGTTGCATGAAAATTCCTAGAACACCCTAAGAGTTCCAATTAAGGTCAAGGACATAATTAATTGTGGAGGGCTCAAATGAGCCTTATGTTGGGAAATAGGCGATGCACTACTCTAGCAATTCGACCGTATCACCCAGGAAACATGCGAGTGAGAAGGTCATGGATCGTTACCACTAGACGCGCAGCGCAGCGGATCGTAGATGCGCGCCGTAGCCGATCAGCGCAGCAGTAACAGCAGCGCCTCCACGGAGTCCACACGTACAGGGAGGAACGCCGTGCGTCGGTGTGCTAGCACCGTGCGCGCGGCAGGGGTTTCGGCGGCTGACCTGTGAGGGGCGGCGGCTGGGACTGCTATCTGGTGGAGAGCTCTGTCTGTAACCCTACCCCTCATATTTATAGGCGCGCTAATGGGCTTTTAGGTCACAGGCCCATTAGTACCCTAATTTCTTATGGATCAAATATCCATCAGGCCTTTATCCGAATTGTTATGATTGCCTCTTGGGCATATCACCAACAATCTCCCACTTGCACTAGAGACAATCATATAGCCAAGTTTTTCAATATTCCATCCCCTTAAGTGTGTGACCCGTTAGGTTCATGTACAGTCGGTTATGAGTGAAAACCGTTTTCAAACACAAGTCAGTAGAGGTACCTAGCAGGACATACTGACTCCCGAATGTACATAAAGATCATATTGGCTGAACCTAGATACATTCACATGCTAATTCCTTTGCCACACAATACCAGTCAAGCTCAAGGCGAGATACGTGCCATCCTTGTGATAGCTCGACCATTCACTCGATCAAATAGTGGATTCAATCGATGACTAACTTTTAGTCATAATGATTAACTCTTTAATCATTTTGGCATGGCCATGCACTTTCAATCCAACTATCTCGAGGGGCCCAGAGATATCTCTCCTGTTATTTAGGAGGGGCAAATCCCATCTTGATCCGCACACATCTCATTCCATGCTTCATCATGTACCTGAAGACTATTTTTATGACCACCCAGTTACGGAGTAGCGTTTGATAGTTTCAAAGTGCATAACTACACATAGTGAGAATCAATGGCGATCTCAGGTCAAAGAATCTAGCAGGTGTATCACTCAAGACCAACTGATGGCACATATGTAAATAACAATCCCAACAGTGTCTCGGAATGGGTCTATCCAACACCATGTTCACTAACATGTGTTCACATTATTAATTTGATATCTCCATATCTATGATCCGTGAAACGTGATCATCAATTAATACATGTGCTAGTCTGCGTACTATCATTGTCTCATATAACGATGTAGACTACGGATCATTTTGAGTAACATTATAATTAACAAAGAGTCTCATGAACAAGTCACATACTTGATGATCAATGTGAATAATAGTTACTCAAATAGTACGTAAACATAGCTATGACAAAAGTCTCCCACTATACACTAGGATCATTGATGTAAGTATCTAATACCCATAGATCTCGTGTGCGTCTCATGCTTTGATTGTGGAAGAGGCTTTGTCAACGGATCTGCCATATTCAAATCCGTATGCACCTTGCATATATTCACATCACCTCGGTCGATAATCTCTCGAATCAGATGATAGCGTCGTAGTATATGTTTGGATCTTTTGTGTGATCTAGGCTCCTTTGCCTGTGCAATGGCTCCATTATTGTCGCAATAGAGATCCACAGGTCCGGACGCACTAGGAACAACACCCAACTCAGAAACAAATTTTCTGATCCAAACAGCTTCCTTTGCAGCTTCAGAAGCTGCAATATACTCCGCCTCCGTCGTTGAATCTGCTACTGTGTCTTGCTTGGAACTTTTCCAGCTCACTGCCCCTCCATTGAGGCAGAACACAAAACCGGATTGCGATCTAGAGTCATCCTTGTCTGTTTGGAAGCTAGCATCGGTGTAACCTCTTACAACGAGCTCTTCTTCACCTCCAAACACTAGGAATACATCCTTAGTTCTTCTCAAGTACTTAAGAATGTTTTTGACAACTGTCCAATGAGCCTCACCATAATCTGATTGATACCTGCTCGTAACACTTAGAGCATAGGATACATCTGGGCGTGTACACAACATGGCATACATGATAGATCCAATAGCCGAAGCATAAGGAATCGCTCTCATCCTCTTTTGCTCATCAGGTGTCGAAGGACACTGACTTTTGCTTAGAGTGATGCCATGTGACATTGGCAAGAAACCTTTCTTAGAATCTTGCATATTGAATCGATTCAATATCTTGTCAATATATGTGTCTTGGCTTAATCCAATTAACCTTTTAGATCTATCTCTATAGATCTTTATGCCCAAAATGTATGCTGCCTCTCCTAAATCCTTCATTGAGAAACTTTTCCTTAATGAGGATTTAACAGCATCTAGTACTGGAATGTCATTTCCGATCAACAATATGTCATCTACATATAGGACCAGAAATATAAGTGCGCTCCCACTAACCTTCTTGTAAATACAAGGTTCTTCTACGTTCTTGATGAAACCAAACCCTTTGACCACTTCATCAAAACGTAGATTCCAACTCCGAGATGCTTGCTTCAATCCATAGATGGACTTTTGAAGTTTGCATATTTTTCTAGCATTTTTAGGATCGACAAAACCCTCAGGTTGTGTCATGTACACATCCTCAGTCAGACTCCCATTAAGAAAGGCTGTTTTGACATCCATCTGCCATATTTCATAATCAAAATATGCAGCAATTGCTAGGAGAATCCGAACAGACTTTAGCATAGCGACGGGCAAAAATGTTTCATCATAATCAACACCTTGAATTTGTCTGAAACCTTTCGCCACCAATCGTGCTTTATAGATGTGAACTTTTCCATCCATATCAGTCTTTTTCTTGAAAATCCATTTGCAATCGATCGGTCTCACACCGTCGATTGGATCAACCAAGTTCCAAACTTGATTCTCATGCATGGATTCTATTTCGGATTCCATGGCTCCAAGCCATTTCTCAGAGTCGGGTCCCATTGTTGCTTCAGTGTAGGTCACAGGCTCATTATTGTCCAACAATACCATGTCCTGTGGTTCCGTGGTTAGGAGTGTCAACTTTTCAGTTGCACGACGTACTCTTGTAGACCTTCGTGGAGCTGGTGTTTCATCAAGTGGTTGTACAACATCTTGTACATCCTGTATAGGATTAGAGGGTGCCGAAACATTTTCAGATATTTCTTGGATTTCTTCAAGATGCACCTTGCTCCCACTAACTCCTTTTGAGAGAAACTCTTTCTCCAAGAAGACACCATTGCGAGCAGTAAACACTTTACCCTCCGTTTTATTATAAAAATAATATCCTTTGGTTTCCCTAGGATATCCCACAAAGAAGCATTTGTCTGATTTGGGAGTAAGTTTGTCTGACGTCAAACGTTTGACATAAGCATCACATCCCCAAACTTTGAGGAAAGACAATCCGGGACGTTTCCCGGTCCACATCTCATATGGTGTCTTCTCAACAGACTTAGTTGGGACTCTGTTTAGTGTAAACGTAGCAGTTTCAAGAGCATAACCCCAAAAGGATAGTGGAAGATCAGTCTGACTCATCATCGACCTAACCATGTCTAACAAGGTTCGGTTCCTCCGCTCGGACACCCCATTCCATTGGGGCGTTTCTGGTGGAGTCAACTGTGGAACAATTCCACATTGTTTTAAATGATCATAAAATTCATGGCTCAAATATTCACCCCCACGATCAGATCGTAGAAGTTTAATTGTCTTGCCCAACTGATTTTGTACTTCATTCTGAAATTCTTTGAACTTTTCAAAAGATTCAGACTTGTGCCTCATTAGATAGACATATCCATATCTACTAAAGTCATCGGTAAAAGTAATGAAATACTGAAAACCACCTCTAGCTACAGAACTCATTGGTCCACATACATCAGTATGTATAAGTCCCAACAAGTCAGTTGCCCTCTCACTTTGACCAGTGAAGGGTGCTTTGGTCATCTTCCCAAGCAAACAAGACTCGCATGTGTCAAGTGATTCAAAATCAAATGAACTTAACAAACCATCTTTATGGAGTTTCTCAATGCGTTTCTCATTTATATGACCTAAGCGACAATGCCAAATAAAAGTGGGATTTAGATCATTTCGTCGAGCCCTTTTTGTACTAATGTTATAGACTGTTTTATCCTCAAGATCAAGAACATATAATCCATTCACTAATGGACATTGAGCATAGAAAATATTATTATAATAAATAGAACAACATTTGTTCTTTATTATAATCTCATAACCATTAACTTCTTCCAAACATGAAGAAGATATAATGTTCTTGCTCAAAGAAGGAATGTAATAACAATTATTTAATTCCAAAACTAATCCTGAGGGTAATGACAAGTGATAAGTTCCGACAGCTATGATAGCAACCTTTGCTCCATTGCCGACCCGAACATCCAACTCGCCTCTTGCAAATCTTCTAGTCTCACTTAGACCCTGCAACGATTTGCAAGTGTGAATCATTGATCCGGTATCAAATACCCATGATTCACTAGAAGATGTAGCAATATTGATTTCTATAACATTTATACCTGAAGTGGAAGTCTCACTCCCTTTCTTCTTCTTATCCTCCAAGTACTTCTTGCAATTCCTAGACCAATGCCCCTTAGCATGACAGTGGAAGCATTCATCATTAGGAGAAGGGCCTGATTTTCCCTTTGGCTTTGAGCTTGAAGACTCATTGGGAACCTTTCCCTTGCCTTTAGGATGCATCACAGGCTTCCTCTTTTTATTCTCCTTTTGAACCATCATCACATGAGTGGTGTTTTTCTTAATGCTTTCCTCGGCTGTTTTAAGCATCCCATGCAATTCAGCCAACGTTTTCTCCATGCCATTCATTTGATAATTCAATATAAATGGCTCATAGCTCGGTGGGAGTGACTGGAGAATAACGTCAATAGCCAGGTCATCCTTGAGTTGAGAACCAAGTTTGTCCAAAGTCTCAATGTAACCAATCATCTTGATTACATGGGGACTGACCGGGCTACCTTCTGCCAGCTTGCATGAGAACAAGGACTTTGAGATGTTGTACCTCTCAGCCCTTGCTTGGTTCTCAAACATTCCACGTAGTCCCTGAATCATAGAATAAGCATCTGCATGCTCATATTGTTTCTGTAGATCAGGGGACATTGTGGCAAGCATGAGGCAGCTTGCATTAAGCGCATCATCGCAGTGCTTCTCATAAGTCCTGCGAGTTGCGGCATTTGCATCATCGGGGAGGTCATTGGGGTATGGTTGCTCAAGAACATACTCAATTTTCTCTTGCCTGAGAACAATTCTCAGGTTGCGGTACCAATCAATAAAGTTAGCTCCATTGAGCTTTTCTTTCTCAAGCACAGATCGCAAATTGAAACCGGAATTGTTACTAGCAGACATGATCTACAATAGAAAATAAATATGCAAGGTTTTAGCACTATGTTATGTACCAATCTTTTATTAACATTTTAATAAAAGACACCACCACTATATGAGCATCGTCCTCCCTCTAACGACATATAGTGGTCCAAGATCCATATTTACTAATTCCTAGTGAGCTTTGGCTTCACTGCTAGAAAATTAGTAACATAGGTAAACAACCATTGTTAATCATATCTCTATATGATTCTTGTTTGTTGGGTGACATCCAATGCCCCGGCTCCCAACACTATGCCATAAAGCCCAAAACCGTTTTGATAGCTTTGTTGAGTAAACCAATACTATGCATGTGAATGTCCAACATTCACCCTATTCATTATGATAGATGACGGTATTTTGCTTTGGCAAACCTACCATACAACGATCAAAACAACATAGGTGCAGCTATAGGTAAATGGCATCAAATACTCAACTTTTCCGAGGGAAGCTATTCTATCATGACAAAACATCCACCATATGAAAAGCATGAAAAGAATAGTACAACATCACAGGCATACGATCATATCATATATGTGAATAGTATGGCCTTCAGGATCATAGTGATCTCCATCACCATGGTTCCATCATGATCTATACCGCCATGTCTCCCTTCTTATGGTGATCACCATCGCCATCATGCTTGAGGTTTCTCAATGAATATAAAAGAAGCTAATACATCTAATAGCTATCAAATAAATTACATGAGAGATCAGACATCACAGGGCGACACGCAGGTTGTTATACAAATATGTGACAACCTCAACCCGGTTGTGTTAAATTTGCAACACGCAGGCTGCACGAATTTTACACACAGATTATCACATCATATTTAGGCCATACCATTCACATCATTCTCTGCAAAAACAAGTTAAGCGTAGAACGATGTCTATCGCGAAACAACTTAATGATGTCACTATAGCAGACACCAAACGGAATTACATAGATCGCATCTATGAAATCACTATGAAAATCTCATCGAATTGATCAGATCAACCCGAATCTGAGCCATTCAGAATGCCTCAATTTTCATTGTGACTGGTTATCCACGAGAAGATCGCGACACATGACCGTGATCTGTTGGCTCAATCTGCTAGCTATGTACACTATTAGTCCCGATGGTGATTCCAGCCGGTAGGGACAGGTTGCGCACACAGCAGAGAAGGAGCACGAACTAATCCTTTAGTCATATGATGGCAATCTACTCTAACCAATTCCAAACCCCAGAAGCCGAACTATAAAAATTCATCATATGAACTTGTCTGCAGTAGATCGCATCTAAGATCCAGACCAAAAACTACTCAAGTCGGCTCTGATACCACTGTTGGGAAATAGGCGATGCACTACTCTAGCAATTCGACCGTATCACCCAGGAAACATGCGAGTGAGAAGGTCATGGATCGTTACCACTAGACGCGCAGCGCAGCGGATCGTAGATGCGCGCCGTAGCCGATCAGCGCAGCAGTAACAGCAGCGCCTCCACGGAGTCCACACGTACAGGGAGGAACGCCGTGCGTCGGTGTGCTAGCACCGTGCGCGCGGCAGGGGTTTCGGCGGCTGACCTGTGAGGGGCGGCGGCTGGGACTGCTATCTGGTGGAGAGCTCTGTCCGTAACCCTACCCCTCATATTTATAGGCGCGCTAATGGGCTTTTAGGTCACAGGCCCATTAGTACCCTAATTTCTTATGGATCAAATATCCATCAGGCCTTTATCCGAATTGTTATGATTGCCTCTTGGGCATATCACCAACACCTTACTGCAACTAAAACTTGACCAAGTCTCTGTTTAGGTTGTAACCAAGCCACAGTAAAAGTTTCACAGTCATTAGGTCTGTCTAGCAAGGGTTAGAGACTTCACAACTTCAAAGTTAATACAAATGCATTTAAATTGATACATATATTGCTCTTATCATGTAGTCGCTAAGGTCGAGGAGGAACCCGAAGTCCTAGACTTCGTAACTCCGGAGGAACAGCTAGCCTACGACCAAGAGCAGCAAGGCAAGCTCCGGTTTGCATTAACATTTTTACAAATTTTTATTGTTTTGAGCACATGCTGGTTTCCTTTATTCTGTGCATTAGAGTCTTGTTTGGAAGCCCCACTGCATAGCCAAGAGAACCATGGGTTGGGTTTAGGATTGCAAACCCCGTTAGCTACTGCATTGCTAGGATAGGGTTGGATTCGGTACAAGTCGAGTAGTTGGAACTACTCGCGAGAATACGCTAGAGGCACATCGCTCGGGTAGAGATAGCACATGAAACAACATGGCAAGAAAATGAGACCAAGCGGAGGGTAAGGGCAGCAGGACTTTGGGGCCTGTGTGCTGTAGCTCCGCTTGTGTCGATTGAGGACCGAGCCGTGTGCGGGCCTGTTGAACAAGCCAGAACAGTACCGAAGAACTACCGGCTATATGGGAACCGGGAAACCGATGTAACTCGGGTAGCTGGGTGTTGAGGCATAGCTGGTCGTTCAGAGGGTAGGTTGAGAGCTCGAGGTGTAAATCGGCTGCCGGCACTGAGATGCGCGTGCAGAGACCTCTTGCTCGAGACGATTGGACCGGTTCAACATTTGGCTAACGGGTGAAAGGTAGTCGCGTACGGCGTCCGTGATGGTTGCTGTAGGCAACATCGAGTACGGGCGTACGTGACGGGTTGTTCGGGTAACCCTGCAGGTATAAATCGATTATAATCGCCGTCCCTCGCGGTCAGTGAGTACCACTTGTTCACTGTACCGTGACGTAGAAAGAACAGGCTAGTTACATGTTAAAATGTTGCTGATTGAAAGTTGGACATTGATTGTTAATGATATGCTGTAGTTTAGAGCTAACTAAAGTTCTTTTCAACTTTGGGCAAAGTACATGAGAGAAATGCGTTTCTTGTTTGATTGAGGCTCTCTCATGTGCCTTAGCGTAAGGTTCTCCACAACCTGCTGCTAAAACTTGAAAGTAAGGTTCTACTAATTAGGCGAGTCCTTGCAACTGATTTTTACCTCATGTAACCCATTACCCTCATGTAGAAGTTCCATGTTTAGGTGAGACGGGTCAGACTTGCTGAGCCTTCGTGCTAACTGCTTGTGTTTGAAGCTTTTGCAGGGTTCTATGAGGAAGGGACTCCCGAAGAGGAGATGGAACCCCAGGAGGGGAACCCCGTCGAGTGGGAGTCGTGCACGCCGCAGAGTTAGTGTGCGTGTGTGCTAGCAAGGACACGTTCGAGGGCTGAACGTGCACTTGATGCTTAGTCTACGCCCGCGAGTGTAGACCGAACTTATTTTGCTGTAAACATGTTCATAAACTTGTTTATGTAATAAAATTTCCGCTTCCGCTTTGTACCTTTGACGTGTGTTATACGGTGCTGTGCAACGCAGCACCCCTCAGCGTGATCCTGGCTCGACAGGACCAATGGGGTCGTGTCAGCGTTGGTATCAGAGCTCGCTTGAGGTTTAATACAGTACAAAGGTCTTCTTTTTCGAAAATCCTGTGAGGAACGAGTTTGTAGCCCATATAAGGATGTTATTAGCATATAGAAAGTGGCATATTAAACTATTTGTTATGTCGGAAAATCGTGCATCTCGGGACGTTCATGTCTTGGGGGTGCACGTAAGCGCTGTCCACCAGTGCGCACAAGCTGAAGGGTGGAGCCCCACGGGTGGCAGGTAACCCGACCCACTTTAGTATCCTCTACGACTCTTCATGTCGTTTGGGGTATTCGAGCAACGTCTGTCCCTGGCGTGCGTGGTGCAACTTGGGAGACCCCGTCACGTGGTCTAAAACGTGAACACGTAACTCAAGGCGTGGTTGGCTTGAGAACATCCGGGCGAGTGATGACGGCCGGTTGTACGAACTGTATGGATTCGGGGCTCGGTGTGCAGCTGAGTCTGATGATTTTTGAGTTTATGCAGGTAGCCTGACCATGAAACGGTAGACGTGTAGCATCCGTGTGCAAGTGACGTTTAGTGCCACTGAAATAACAAAGCCGGCTAAGTCCGGTATAGGTTTTTCTTTGTGAGGACGTAGTACCGACATAATCTGGTGACGCATCAACGTCACACCCCATTAAATGAACAACTTCATTTAAAAACTTGAAGGTTTTGATCCAAAGTAGTAAAAATTGATGTAACTCCTTCCCTTGAACAGGATATTCAAAGTTAACGAGTTTTCAGCTTATAGGTTGTTAAGGACAGAGCACTCTGTTTTCAGCTGAATCAAGGCTGAAGTTAATCAGAGGTTAGAGGTTGAGTTCTTTCGAGGTTGGGGTCATATGATGCATTTCTGGAAAGCTTTGGAAGAGTTTTACCACTTTTGTTTTAAGGTCCAGAGATGTTCATCCCTTAACCACTCGAGAAATGCAGTAGAGTTGAAACTGTCCAGAAAACAGGGCAGAGCAAAGACTCTCTGTAGACTCTCTGTAAATTAAGCATAACTTTCTGCATAAGAATCCAAAAATAGAAAATGAGGTAGTTCTGGAAAGCTTATGAGATGAGTTACAACTTTGTAACAGAAAGTTTTATCAGATTAGGAACATAATTATCTGGAATTGTGGGATCAAATCAGTACCTAAAGCAGGGAGGTGCTGCCCAATTGTTTCCAGAAATTCTGTTAACGTTGACATCTCATGACTTTTGAACCAGGACAGATTTTAGGCCAAGCAAATACTTTCTGGAAAGATATTGAAGTTAGCTTTAACTTTGATGTTGAGCTCCAGAATTAGTTTTGCCTTTAACATGGCCTAAATCAGGTTGAAATGGAAACTGGTCAGAGCTGTCATGGGAATAGCAGATCAGCAGTCAAATTTGTTTAAAATTTGAACTATGTTTCCAAGTTTTATGGGTTCAATGACATGTTTTATGTTATAACTCAGAGGTTTACTGTTTAAATAAATATTTGACATTGCTCAAGTATATTTTTACAGATGACAGCAGATAAACAGTTGGAGAACGGGTGGGTGGTTTCCCACTGTTCTGACCGTAGCGGCTACCCGGAAGCATTGTGGCAAATGCTCCAATATTTCGGGTACAATCAGATGCCGCAGTACTTCGCCAAAGAAGATGGCGAAGGGGGGAACAATACGTGGACGATCCATGTCGTGGTTCCTGCAGGACCTACGCCACCCGGTTGGGTGCCATTCACCGTCACGGTGAGAGGAAGACAACCGGAAGGGATGTGGCAAGTGGCAGCCCGTGACACTATGTCACGTTTCTGCCAACTGCACGTGCGGGCTATGGAGGGCACTCCATACGCACTCGTTCCGGTGGAGAGACGAGCCCAGCATGTGTGGGGAGAGAGGTACCGGGATGCAACGGACCCGAGTTGCCCAAGGTACAACCCCGCGGAGGAAAATCTCAGCCTCCAGATGAGGGCGGGAAACGCTGTGATGGACAGCCAAGCTGTTCATACGGAGCATCACGCCACCAAGCTCAAGGAGAGCACAAGCCATGGAGATCATTTCGAGAGTGCTCACAGTGCACTCCGTAATGTGCTCCTTCCGACGATCAAGCAACTGAATGAACAACACAATCAGTTGCGTCGTCTGAAGAAGGCAAAGAAGAAGAGCCGTGTTGACATCGCGGCGTTGCAAGAGCTGGTGCAGACCCTAACCCAGCAGAATGAGGACCTTGCTCAAGAGCGGGACGATGCTATCGAGGAAGGCCAAGGCTGGGAAGAGGACTACAACCAAGCTATGGACGAGGTGCATGCTTTGCAGGACCTCGTGCCCCCGGTGTTAGGCGTACCGGTAGTCTTGGGTCTTCCAGCAATGGGAGAACCCGGGATGGGAGAAGAGGTGGTAGACCCAGAGCCACCAGCAGAGGTACCGGAGGAGGACGACCCACAGGAGGTCGAGTTCTACTCCGAGTAGGGGGTTACGGTTGCCAAATAGGGCAGCTAGGGTAGCGTAACCCAACTTTTGTAATCGGTGACATGTCGTGCAGACAGTAGCGTAGGTATAGGTAGTGGCGACATGAGCACGACTTCTCGGAGATCCGAGAATAATGTATTTTGTATAAAGTTTATGCTTTATCAATATATGTGAATGTTGTGCAAGTCAATCATGCGTCGCTTCAATACCTACTGCTGTTTATGGAATTTTGAGTAAGACATGTGCTAATTGCTGCTGTGTTGAATTTCAGAATGACGCGTACTCGTGCCAACCCTGATGTTGGAGGTACTAGCCAAGGGGGAGAGACCTCCCAACCACCTCCCGAGGACTCCTCGGGACAGCAGCAGCAACAGCAACAGCAAACACCGCCACCGCCACTGCCAACAGTTACATTGGCCGACATAGTCGCGGCAATGGCGGGTTCACATCAGCAGCACACGGAGCTTCTGCAAACCTTAATTGCGAATACGTCTCGCCCAGAGAGACGTCAAGATCGTGAGGAGCGCCAACAGAGCTCCTACTCCGACTTCCTGGCGACTCATCCCCCTGTATTCTCGAGGGCGGATGAACCACTTGACGCGGACAATTGGCTCCGTGCCATAGAAATGAAGTTCGGGCTGCTCCAAATCAGCGAGTAGCGCAAGACTCAGTTCGCGGTCCAGCAGCTCCAAGGATCCGCGAGCGCGTGGTGGGCCAACTTCTGTGCTTCACAGCCCACCGACCGAGTGATGACCTGGGCGGAGTTCCGGATGGCCTTCAGGGCCTATCATATACCGCCAGGTCTAATGAAGAGGAAGATGCAGGAGTTCTTGCACCTGCAGCAAGGGAGCCGGAACGCGCTGGAATACTCCAGAGCGTTCAACGATCTCGCGCTCTACGCGTCGTATCACGCAGATACAGACGAGAAGCGGTGAGACCATTTTTACCAGGGGCTTAACCCGCTCCTGAAGGACAAGTTGGCGATGTTCAATCGCGGCAGCCTCAACGACATCATTGATGCTGCGATTGTTCAGGAGGACTCCGGCAAGGAGTTGGCGGCGGCAGAGCGAAAGCGAAGCGCGCCGCAGAGCAGCGGAGAAGGAGGCGGTCCTTCTCAGAAGTTTTGGATGGTGAATCGCCCACCATCAGGACCACGCTGGCAGCCACCACAGCGGTCGATGCCGTTCCGCAGTCGGCCGTACTCTTCACCGGCATTCCGGCCGGCACTGCCAGTACCACCGCAACAACAACAGCAGCAGCGGGCGATGCCGCGTGCGTTTGCACCTCAGCAACGCATGCCGGGCTTTCGTCCACCGAGCACTCCACCAGCAGCGGCCACATGTTACAAGTGTGGTCGTCCAGGGCACTTCGCGAGCAGTTGCCCGGAGAGGCAAGGCGGCGGAGTGGCACCACAGTTTCCGGGGAGGAATCAGCCCTGGAACCCTACTAATGCGCGGCGGGCAAACCCTAGGCCCGGCACCGTCCACCAGCTTGCCATTGAGGACGTGCCGGAGGGCGAGCCAATCCTTGCGGGTATGTTCCAACTCCACCAGCATCCCGCTATAGTACTATTTGATTCAGGCGCCACACATAGCTTCATTAGCCAAGCTTTCATTGATAAGTATAGCTTGCAAATACTACCCACCGATAGTCCTTATGTGATCTGTTCACCGGGTGGGAAAATTTCAGCAAGCATGAGGGTCCCAAAAGCGCCATTGTGCTTAGAGGGTAGAGTTTACCCTACGTCTCTCATAATTTTAGAGGGACAAAAGGTCGATGTCATCTTAGGGATGTCGTGGTTAACCCGCCACGGCGCTGTTTTAGACACCGTCCTCCGAGTCGTGCACTTGAACTCAGAAGTGCACGAGTCTCACTCATTATTTCTGGACAGTCCGGAAATAAAACTTCCAAGTGTCTATCAAGCCACAACCATCAGATTGGAAGATATTCTGGTGGTCCGAGAGTTCCCTGATGTATTCCCGGACGATTTGCCGGGGATGCCGCCTGATAGAGAGGTGGAGTTCAAGATTGAACTTGCACGGGGAACCATGCCAATATCCCGAAGGCCGTACAAGATGGCGCCCAAGGAGTTGGTTGAACTGAAGACTCAGCTCACGGACCT
>JASWHV010000473.1:32500-37500 GCA_030760725.1 Neostapfia colusana | reverse complement strand
TTTCAAGCTGTTGGCGAATGGGCGCGAAACTGTCGGATACGGGAAACACGGTGCACCCTCCGTGTCTTCGGTGCGACGTGTTCTGGTGGCTGAGAGGCTGCTGGTCATTTCAAGCTGTTGACGAATGGGTGCGAAACTGTGGGATACGGGAAACATGGAGCACCCACCTTTGTCTTCGGTGAGACGTGTTCCGGCGGCTGACAGGCTGCTGGTACATTTCAAGCTGTTGCGGAATGGGCGTGAAACTGTCGGATACAGGAAACACGGTGCACCCACCTTGGCTTCTGTGAGACGTGTTCCAGCGGCTGAGATGCTGCTGGTCATGTAAAGCTGTTTGCTGATGGGTGTGAAACTGTCGGATACGGGAAACACGGTGCTCCCACCTTGTCTCGGAGAGACGTGTTCCGGTGGCTGAGAGATGGGAAAACTCGTGAACATGTGTCCCGGGGGCGGACGGACCTCAACGGAACACACGTTCGGATGGTAAAACTTGATGGTTTTTCATGCGTGGATGGCCATCTGGGTCGAAATGAGGAAAGTTGGGAAAGTCGGTAAAACTCACTAACTGGGATCCCCGGTGGCCCGACGGGACCTTGGCTGAATAATCATTCGGACGGTGCATTTTGAAGGTTTTGGAATGCATGGATGGCCTCCTGGGTCGAAATCGGGAAAGTCGGGATCTCAGGAACTCGGGTCCAGGGATGCCGTACTGTACACAGCAGGAGGCCTCCGGAAAGAATACGGGAAGTCTGGGAACCCAAGTTGAAACTAGATAACCCACCCGTTTTGGAGGCTTGGCGCGGCAAAACCAGAAAAATACCACTTTTTGGGCTTCTCCCAAATAGTGCGCTCAGCAGTCCCAAAAATCCCCCATACTCCTGGGAGGGGGGGCGCTCCTAAGGTATATTAGGGGGAGGTGGTCTGTCAGCTCGGGGCAAAGTAGGATGATGTCGGATACTGAAAGGAACCTTGATTACCTCCCCTCGCGGTGTACTACATCCACCGGATCTCGGTGTTGGGATGATCCAAGGCTGCCAACATCCTACCGGCCTTGGGGACCTTCACTGAGATGAACACAGATGCGACGGTGCAACACGGATTTTGGCTTCGGGACACATTGTGCCACCCTTTTTGGGTGGATACATCATCCTGGTGCCAGATAAACGTGGCTGTGGCGTCCCCCGGGTATGGGACGGATTGTTGGCTGGATGGTTACCGGTCCGTTTTCCTGTCGGGGTGGGCAGTGCTCAAACCAGATTCTTGTGGGCTTAGGGTGTTGTGGCCTTACTATTTAGTGAATTGCATGTACCCAATGCTTGAAGATCTGGTTGCACTGTCAGCCATCGCAATGGTGGGCTGGTGGCCGTACGGATTCTGGTTTATCATGCGATGGTATGGACCGATACGGGTATTACGGTGCACCCACCGTGTCTTCGGTGAGATGTGTTGTGGCGGCTGACAGGCTGCTGGTACATTTCAAGCTGTTGGCGAATGGGCGCGAAACTGTCCGATATGGGAAACACGGCGCACCCTCCGTGTCTTCGGTGAGACGTGTTCTGGTGGCTGAGAGGCTGCTGGTCATTTCAAGCTGTTGGCGAATGGGTGCAAAACTGTCCGATACGGGACACACGGTGCACCCTCCTTGTCTTCGGAGAGATGTGTTCCGGTGGCTGAGAGGCTGCTGGTCATTTCAAGCTGTTGGCGAAGCGGTGTGATACTGTTGGATATGTGAAACATCGTGCACCCACCATGTCTTCGGTGAGATGTGTTCTGGCGGCTGAGAGGCTGCTGGTCATGTCAGGCTGTTGGCTGATGGGTGCGAAACTGTCGGAAACGGGAAACACGGTGCATCCACGTGTCTTCGGTGAGACGTGTTCAGGTGGCCGACAGGCTGCTGGTACATTTCAAGCTGTTGGCGAACGGGCGTGAAACTGTCGGATACGGGAAACACGGTGCACCCATGGTGTCATCGGTGAGATGTGTTCTGGTGGCTGACAGGCTGCTGGTACATTTCAAGCTGTTGGCGAATGGGCGCGAAACTGTTGGATACGGGAAACACGGTGCACCTGTCGTGGCTTCGGTGAGACGTGTTCTGGCGGCTGAGAGGCTGCTGGTCATGTCAAGCTATTGGCTGATGGGTGTGAAACTGTCGGATATGGGAAACACGGTGCACCCACGTGTCTTCGGTGAGATGTGTTCAGGTGGCTGAGAGGCTGCCGGTCATTTCAAGCTGCTTGCGAAGTGGTGTGATACTGTTGGATACGTGAAACACCCACTGTGTCTTTGGTGAGACGTGTTCCGGTGGCTGACAGGCTGCTGGTACATTTCAAGCTGTTGGCGAATGGGTGTGAAACTGTTGGATATGGGACACACGGTGCACCCGCCTTGTCTTTGGAGAGACGTGTTCCGGTGGCTGAGAGGCTGCTGGTCATTTCAAGCTGATGGTGATGCGGTGTGATACTGTTTGATACGTGAAACTTCGTGCACCCACCTTGTCTTCGGTGAGATGCGTTCTGGCGGCTGAGAGGCTGCTGGTCATGTCAAGCTGTTGGCTGATGGGGTGCGAAACTGTCGGAAATGGGAAACATGGTGCATCCATGTGTCTTCGGTGAGATGTGTTCCGGTGTCTTAGAGACTGCCGGTCATTTCAAGCTGTAAGTGAATGGTTGCGAAACTGTGGGATATGGAAAACACGGTGCACCCACCGTGTCTTCGGTGAGACGTGTTCTGGTGGCTGACAGGCTGCTGGTACATTTCAAGCTGTTGGCGAATGGGCGCGAAACTGTCGGATACGGGAAACACGGTGCACCCTCCGTGTCTTCGGTGAGACGTGTTCTGGCCGCTGACAGGCTGCTGGTACATTTCAAGCTGTTGGCGAATGGGCGCGAAACTGTCGGATACGGGAAACACGGTGCACCCTCCGTGTCTTCGGTGAGACGTGTTCTGGTGGCTGAGAGGCTGCTGGTCATTTCAAGCTGTTGACGAATGGGTGCGAAACTGTGGGATACGGGAAACATGGAGCACCCACCTTTGTCTTCGGTGAGACGTGTTCCGGCGGCTGACAGGCTGCTGGTACATTTCAAGCTGTTGCGGAATGGGCGTGAAACTGTCGGATACAGGAAACACGGTGCACCCACCTTGGCTTCTGTGAGACGTGTTCCAGCGGCTGAGATGCTGCTGGTCATGTAAAGCTGTTTGCTGATGGGTGTGAAACTGTCGGATACGGGAAACACGGTGCTCCCACCTTGTCTCGGAGAGACGTGTTCCGGTGGCTGAGAGATGGGAAAACTCGTGAACATGTGTCCTGGGGGCGGACGGACCTCAACGGAACACACGTTCGGATGGTAAAACTTGATGGTTTTTCATGCGTGGATGGCCATCTGGGTCGAAATGAGGAAAGTTGGGAAAGTCGGTAAAACTCACTAACTGGGATCCCCGGTGGCCCGACGGGACCTTGGCTGAATAATCATTCGGACGGTGCATTTTGAAGGTTTTGGAATGCATGGATGGCCTCCTGGGTCGAAATCGGGAAAGTCGGGATCTCAGGAACTCGGGTCCAGGGAGGCCGTACTGTACGCAGCAGGAGGCCTCCGGAAAGAATATGGGAAGTCTGGGAACCCAAGTTGAAACTAGATAACCAACCCGTTTTGGAGGCTTGGCGCGGCAAAACCAGAAAAATACCACTTTTTGGGCTTCTCCCAAATAGTGCGCTCAGCAGTCCCAAAAATCCCCCATACTCCTGGGAGGGGGGGCGCTCCTAAGGTATATTAGGGGGAGGTGGTCTGTCAGCTCGGGGCAAAGTAGGATGATGTCGGATACTGAAAGGAACCTTGATTACCTCCCCTCGCGGTGTACTACATCCACCGGATCTCGGTGTTGGGATGATCCAAGGCTGCCAACATCCTACCGGCCTTGGGGACCTTCACTGAGATGAACACAGATGCGACGGTGCAACACGGATTTTGGCTTTGGGACACATTGTGCCACCCTTTTTGGGTGGATACATCATCCTGGTGCCAGATAAACGTGGCTGTGGCGTCCCCCGGGTATGGGACGGATTGTTGGCTGGATGGTTACCGGTCCGTTTTCCTGTCGGGGTGGGCAGTGCTCAAACCAGATTCTTGTGGGCTTAGGGTGTTGTGGCCTTACTATTTAGTGAATTGCATGTACCCAATGCTTGAAGATCTGGTTGCACTGTCAGCCATCGCAATGGTGGGCTGGTGGCCGTATGAATTCTGGTTTATCATGCGATGGTATGGACCGATACGGGTATTACGGTGCACCCACCGTGTCTTCGGTGAGATGTGTTCTGGCGGCTGACAGGCTGCTGGTACATTTCAAGCTGTTGGCGAATGGGCGCGAAACTGTCCGATATGGGAAACACGGCGCACCCTCCGTGTCTTCGGTGAGACGTGTTCTGGTGGCTGAGAGGCTGCTGGTCATTTCAAGCTGTTGGCGAATGGGTGCGAAACTGTCGGATACGGGACACACGGTGCACCCTCCTTGTCTTCGGAGAGATGTGTTCCGGTGGCTGAGAGGCTGCTGGTCATTTCAAGCTGTTGGCGAAGCGGTGTGATACTGTTGGATATGTGAAACATCGTGCACCCACCATGTCTTCGGTGAGATGTGTTCTGGCGGCTGAGAGGCTGCTGGTCATGTCAGGCTGTTGGCTGATGGGTGCGAAACTGTCGGAAACGGGAAACACGGTGCATCCACGTGTCTTCGGTGAGACGTGTTCAGGTGGCCGACAGGCTGCTGGTACATTTCAAGCTGTTGGCGAACGGGCGCGAAACTGTCGGATACGGGAAACACGGTGCACCCATGGTGTCATCGGTGAGATGTGTTCTGGTGGCTGACAGGCTGCTGGTACATTTCAAGCTGTTGGCGAATGGGCGCGAAACTGTTGGATACGGGAAACACGGTGCACCTGTCGTGGCTTTGGTGAGACGTGTTCTGGCGGCTGAGAGGCTGCTGGTCATGTCAAGCTATTGGCTGATGGG
>JASWHV010000473.1:15000-22500 GCA_030760725.1 Neostapfia colusana | reverse complement strand
AGAATACGGGAAGTCTGGGAACCCAAGTTGAAACTAGATAACCCACCCGTTTTGGAGGCTTGGCGCGGCAAAACCAGAAAAATACCACTTTTTGGGCTTCTCCCAAATAGTGCGCTCAGCAGTCCCAAAAATCCCCCATACTCCTGGGAGGGGGGGCGCTCCTAAGGTATATTAGGGGGAGGTGGTCTGTCAGCTCGGGGCAAAGTAGGATGATGTCGGATACTGAAAGGAACCTTGATTACCTCCCCTCGCGGTGTACTACATCCACCGGATCTCGGTGTTGGGATGATCCAAGGCTGCCAACATCCTACCGGCCTTGGGGACCTTCACTGAGATGAACACAGATGCGACGGTGCAACACGGATTTTGGCTTCGGGACACATTGTGCCACCCTTTTTGGGTGGATACATCATCCTGGTGCCAGATAAACGTGGCTGTGGCGTCCCCCGGGTATGGGACGGATTGTTGGCTGGATGGTTACCGGTCCGTTTTCCTGTCGGGGTGGGCAGTGCTCAAACCAGATTCTTGTGGGCTTAGGGTGTTGTGGCCTTACTATTTAGTGAATTGCATGTACCCAATGCTTGAAGATCTGGTTGCACTGTCAGCCATCGCAATGGTGGGCTGGTGGCCGTACGGATTCTGGTTTATCATGCGATGGTATGGACCGATACGGGTATTACGGTGCACCCACCGTGTCTTCGGTGAGAT
The DNA here is from genome assembly GCA_030760725.1 of Neostapfia colusana. NCBI lineage: Eukaryota > Viridiplantae > Streptophyta > Magnoliopsida > Poales > Poaceae > Neostapfia > Neostapfia colusana. The sequence goes on along the minus strand of JASWHV010000473.1, from coordinate 21,792 downwards.
GTGTTGTGGCGGCTGACAGGCTGCTGGTACATTTCAAGCTGTTGGCGAATGGGCGCGAAACTGTCCGATATGGGAAACACGGCGCACCCTCCGTGTCTTCGGTGAGACGTGTTCTGGTGGCTGAGAGGCTGCTGGTCATTTCAAGCTGTTGGCGAATGGGTGCGAAACTGTCGGATACGGGACACACGGTGCACCCTCCTTGTCTTCGGAGAGATGTGTTCCGGTGGCTGAGAGGCTGCTGGTCATTTCAAGCTGTTGGCGAAGCGGTGTGATACTGTTGGATATGTGAAACATCGTGCACCCACCATGTCTTCGGTGAGATGTGTTCTGGCGGCTGAGAGGCTGCTGGTCATGTCAGGCTGTTGGCTGATGGGTGCGAAACTGTCGGAAACGGGAAACACGGTGCATCCACGTGTCTTCGGTGAGACGTGTTCAGGTGGCCGACAGGCTGCTGGTACATTTCAAGCTGTTGGCGAACGGGCGTGAAACTGTCGGATACGGGAAACACGGTGCACCCATGGTGTCATCGGTGAGATGTGTTCTGGTGGCTGACAGGCTGCTGGTACATTTCAAGCTGTTGGCGAATGGGCGCGAAACTGTTGGATACGGGAAACACGGTGCACCTGTCGTGGCTTCGGTGAGACGTGTTCTGGCGGCTGAGAGGCTGCTGGTCATGTCAAGCTATTGGCTGATGGGTGTGAAACTGTCGGATATGGGAAACACGGTGAACCCACGTGTCTTCGGTGAGATGTGTTCAGGTGGCTGAGAGGCTGCCGGTCATTTCAAGCTGCTTGCGAAGTGGTGTGATACTGTTGGATACGTGAAACACCCACTGTGTCTTTGGTGAGACGTGTTCCGGTGGCTGACAGGCTGCTGGTACATTTCAAGCTGTTGGCGAATGGGTGTGAAACTGTTGGATATGGGACACACGGTGCACCCGCCTTGTCTTTGGAGAGACGTGTTCCGGTGGCTGAGAGGCTGCTGGTCATTTCAAGCTGATGGTGATGTGGTGTGATACTGTTTGATACGTGAAACTTCGTGCACCCACCTTGTCTTCGGTGAGATGCGTTCTGGCGGCTGAGAGGCTGCTGGTTATGTCAAGCTGTTGGCTGATGGGTGCGAAACTGTCGGAAACGGGAAACATGGTGCATCCATGTGTCTTCGGTGAGATGTGTTCCGGTGTCTTAGAGACTGCCGGTCATTTCAAGCTGTAAGTGAATGGTTGCGAAACTGTGGGATATGGAAAACACGGTGCACCCACCGTGTCTTCGGTGAGACGTGTTCTGGTGGCTGACAGGCTGCTGGTACATTTCAAGCTGTTGGCGAATGGGCGCGAAACTGTCGGATACGGGAAACACGGTGCACCCTCCGTGTCTTCGGTGAGACGTGTTCTGGTGGCTGAGAGGCTGCTGGTCATTTCAAGCTGTTGGCGAATCGGTGCAAAACTGTCGGATACGGTAAACATGGTGCACCCGCCGTGGCTTCGGTGAGATGTGTTCCGGTGGCTGAGAAGCTGCTGGTCATTTCAAGCTGTTGGCGAATGGGTGCAAAACTGTCGGATAAGGGACACATGGTGCACCCACCCTCGTCTTCAGAGAGACGTGTTCCTGTGGCTGAGAGGCTGCTGGTCATTTCAAGCTGTTGGCGAAGCGGTGCGATTCTGTTGGATACGTGAAACATGGTGCACCCACCTTGTCTTCGGTGAGACGTGTTCCGGCGGCTGAGAGATGGGAAAACTCGTGAACATGTGTCCCGGGGGCGGACGGACCTCAACGGAACACACGTTCGGATGGTAAAACTTGATGGTTTTTCATGCGTGGATGGCCATCTGGGTCGAAATGAGGAAAGTTGGGAAAGTCGGTAAAACTCACTAACTGGGATCCCCGGTGGCCCGACGGGACCTTGGCTGAATAATCATTCGGACGGTGCATTTTGAAGGTTTTGGAATGCATGGATGGCCTCCTGGGTCAAAATCGGGAAAGTCGGGATCTCAGGAACTCGGGTCCAGGGATGCCGTACTGTACACAGCAGGAGGCCTCCGGAAAGAATACGGGAAGTCTGGGAACCCAAGTTGAAACTAGATAACCCACCCGTTTTGGAGGCTTGGCGCGGCAAAACCAGAAAAATACCACTTTTTGGGCTTCTCCCATATAGTGCGCTCAGCAGTCCCAAAAATCCCCCATACTCCTGGGAGGGGGGGCGCTCCTAAGGTATATTAGGGGGAGGTGGTCTGTCAGCTCGCGGCAAAGTAGGATGATGTCGGATACTGAAAGGAACCTTGATTACCTCCCCTCGCGGTGTACTACATCCACCGGATCTCGGTGTTGGGATGATCCAAGGCTGCCAACATCCTACCGGCCTTGGGGACCTTCACTGAGATGAACACAGATGCGACGGTGCAACACGGATTTTGGCTTCGGGACACATTGTGCCACCCTTTTTGGGTGGATACATATCCTGGTGCCAGATAAACGTGGCTGTGGCGTCCCCCGGGTATGGGACGGATTGTTGGCTGGATGGTTACCGGTCCGTTTTCCTGTCGGGGTGGGCAGTGCTCAAACCAGATTCTTGTGGGCTTAGGGTGTTGTGGCCTTACTATTTAGTGAATTGCATGTACCCAATGCTTGAAGATCTGGTTGCACTGTCAGCCATCGCAATGGTGGGCTGGTGGCCGTACGGATTCTGGTTTATCATGCGATGGTATGGACCGATACGGGTATTACGGTGCACCCACCGTGTCTTCGGTGAGATGTGTTGTGGCGGCTGACAGGCTGCTGGTACATTTCAAGCTGTTGGCGAATTGGCGCGAAACTGTCCGATATGGGAAACACGGCGCACCCTCCGTGTCTTCGGTGAGACGTGTTCTGGTGGCTGAGAGGCTGCTGGTCATTTCAAGCTGTTGGCGAATGGGTGCGAAACTGTCGGATACGGGACACACGGTGCACCCTCCTTGTCTTCGGAGAGATGTGTTCCGGTGGCTGAGAGGCTGCTGGTCATTTCAAGCTGTTGGCGAAGCGGTGTGATACTGTTGGATATGTGAAACATCGTGCACCCACCATGTCTTCGGTGAGATGTGTTCTGGCGGCTGAGAGGCTGCTGGTCATGTCAGGCTGTTGGCTGATGGGTGCGAAACTGTCGGAAACGGGAAACACGGTGCATCCACGTGTCTTCGGTGAGACGTGTTCAGGTGGCCGACAGGCTGCTGGTACATTTCAAGCTGTTGGCGAACGGGCGCGAAACTGTCGGATACGGGAAACACGGTGCACCCATGGTGTCATCGGTGAGATGTGTTCTGGTGGCTGACAGGCTGCTGGTACATTTCAAGCTGTTGGCGAATGGGCGCGAAACTGTTGGATACGGGAAACACGGTGCACCTGTCGTGGCTTCGGTGAGACGTGTTCTGGCGGCTGAGAGGCTGCTGGTCATGTCAAGCTATTGGCTGATGGGTGTGAAACTGTCGGATATGGGAAACACGGTGCACCCACGTGTCTTCGGTGAGATGTGTTCAGGTGGCTGAGAGGCTGCCGGTCATTTCAAGCTGCTTGCGAAGTGGTGTGATACTGTTGGATACGTGAAACACCCACTGTGTCTTTGGTGAGACATGTTCCGGTGGCTGACAGGCTGCTGGTACATTTCAAGCTGTTGGCGAATGGGTGTGAAACTGTTGGATATGGGACACACGGTGCACCCGCCTTGTCTTTGGAGAGACGTGTTCCGGTGGCTGAGAGGCTGCTGGTCATTTCAAGCTGATGGTGATGCGGTGTGATACTGTTTGATACGTGAAACTTCGTGCACCCACCTTGTCTTCGGTGAGATGCGTTCTGGCGGCTGAGAGGCTGCTGGTCATGTCAAGCTGTTGGCTGATGGGTGCGAAACTGTCGGAAACGGGAAACATGGTGCATCCATGTGTCTTCGGTGAGATGTGTTCCGGTGTCTTAGAGACTGCCGGTCATTTCAAGCTGTAAGTGAATGGTTGCGAAACTGTGGGATATGGAAAACACGGTGCACCCACCGTGTCTTCGGTGTGACGTGTTCTGGTGGCTGACAGGCTGCTGGTACATTTCAAGCTGTTGGCGAATGGGCGCGAAACTGTCGGATACGGGAAACACGGTGCACCCTCCGTGTCTTCGGTGAGACGTGTTCTGGTGGCTGAGAGGCTGCTGGTCATTTCAAGCTGTTGGCGAATCGGTGCAAAACTGTCGGATACGGTAAACATGGTGCACCCGCCGTGGCTTCGGTGAGATGTGTTCCGGTGGCTGAGAAGCTGCTGGTCATTTCAAGCTGTTGGCGAATGGGTGCAAAACTGTCGGATAAGGGACACATGGTGCACCCACCCTCGTCTTCAGAGAGACGTGTTCCTGTGGCTGAGAGGCTGCTGGTCATTTCAAGCTGTTGGCGAAGCGGTGCGATTCTGTTGGATACGTGAAACATGGTGCACCCACCTTGTCTTCGGTGAGACGTGTTCCGGCGGCTGAGAGATGGGAAAACTCGTGAACATGTGTCCCGGGGGCGGACGGACCTCAACGGAACACACGTTCGGATGGTAAAACTTGATGGTTTTTCATGCGTGGATGGCCATCTGGGTCGAAATGAGGAAAGTTGGGAAAGTCGGTAAAACTCACTAACTGGGATCCCCGGTGGCCCGACGGGACCTTGGCTGAATAATCATTCGGACGGTGCATTTTGAAGGTTTTGGAATGCATGGATGGCCTCCTGGGTCGAAATCGGGAAAGTCGGGATCTCAGGAACTCGGGTCCAGGGATGCCGTACTGTACACAGCAGGAGGCCTCCGGAAAGAATACGGGAAGTCTGGGAACCCAAGTTGAAACTAGATAACCCACCCGTTTTGGAGGCTTGGCGCGGCAAAACCAGAAAAATACCACTTTTTGGGCTTCTCCCAAATAGTGCGCTCAGCAGTCCCAAAAATCCCCCATACTCCTGGGAGGGGGGGCGCTCCTAAGGTATATTAGGGGGAGGTGGTCTGTCAGCTCGGGGCAAAGTAGGATGATGTCGGATACTGAAAGGAACCTTGATTACCTCCCCTCGCGGTGTACTACATCCACCGGATCTCGGTGTTGGGATGATCCAAGGCTGCCAACATCCTACCGGCCTTGGGGACCTTCACTGAGATGAACACAGATGCGACGGTGCAACACGGATTTTGGCTTTGGGACACATTGTGGCACCCTTTTTGGGTGGATACATCATCCTGGTGCCAGATAAACGTGGCTGTGGCGTCCCCCGGGTATGGGACGGATTGTTGGCTGGATGGTTACCGGTCCGTTTTCCTGTCGGGGTGGGCAGTGCTCAAACCAGATTCTTGTGGGCTTAGGGTGTTGTGGCCTTACTATTTAGTGAATTGCATGTACCCAATGCTTGAAGATCTGGTTGCACTGTCAGCCATCGCAATGGTGGGCTGGTGGCCGTACGAATTCTGGTTTATCATGCGATGGTATGGACCGATACGGGTATTACGGTGCACCCACCGTGTCTTCGGTGAGATGTGTTCTGGCGGCTGACAGGCTGCTGGTACATTTCAAGCTGTTGGCGAATGGGCGCGAAACTGTCCGATATGGGAAACACGGCGCACCCTCCGTGTCTTCGGTGAGACGTGTTCTGGTGGCTGAGAGGCTGCTGGTCATTTCAAGCTGTTGGCGAATGGGTGCGAAACTGTCGGATACGGGACACACGGTGCACCCTCCTTGTCTTCGGAGAGATGTGTTCCGGTGGCTGAGAGGCTGCTGGTCATTTCAAGCTGTTGGCGAAGCGGTGTGATACTGTTGGATATGTGAAACATCGTGCACCCACCATGTCTTCGGTGAGATGTGTTCTGTCGGCTGAGAGGCTGCTGGTCATGTCAGGCTGTTGGCTGATGGGTGCGAAACTGTCGGAAACGGGAAACACGGTGCATCCACGTGTCTTCGGTGAGACGTGTTCAGGTGGCCGACAGGCTGCTGGTACATTTCAAGCTGTTGGCGAACGGGCGCGAAACTGTCGGATACGGGAAACACGGTGCACCCATGGTGTCATCGGTGAGATGTGTTCTGGTGGCTGACAGGCTGCTGGTACATTTCAAGCTGTTGGCGAATGGGCGCGAAACTGTTGGATACGGGAAACACGGTGCACCTGTCGTGGCTTTGGTGAGACGTGTTCTGGCGGCTGAGAGGCTGCTGGTCATGTCAAGCTATTGGCTGATGGGTGTGAAACTGTCGGATATGGGAAACACGGTGCACCCACGTGTCTTCGGTGAGATGTGTTCAGGTGGCTGAGAGGCTGCCGGTCATTTCAAGCTGCTCGCGAAGTGGTGTGATACTGTTGGATACGTGAAACACCCACTGTGTCTTTGGTGAGACGTGTTCTGGTGGCTGACAGGCTGCTGGTACATTTCAAGCTGTTGGCGAATGGGTGTGAAACTGTTGGATATGGGACACACGGTGCACCCGCCTTGTCTTTGGAGAGACGTGTTCCGGTGGCTGAGAGGCTGCTGGTCATTTCAAGCTGATGGTGATGCGGTGTGATACTGTTTGATACGTGAAACTTCGTGCACCCACCTTGTCTTCGGTGAGATGCGTTCTGGCGGCTGAGAGGCTGCTGGTCATGTCAAGCTGTTGGCTGATGGGTGCGAAACTGTCGGAAACGGGAAACATGGTGCATCCATGTGTCTTCGGTGAGATGTGTTCCGGTGTCTTAGAGACTGCCGGTCATTTCAAGCTGTAAGTGAATGGTTGCGAAACTGTGGGATATGGAAAACACGGTGCACCCACCGTGTCTTCGGTGAGACGTGTTCTGGTG
>JASWHV010000473.1:0-5000 GCA_030760725.1 Neostapfia colusana | reverse complement strand
TTGCACTGTCAGCCATCGCAATGGTGGGCTGGTGGCCGTACGGATTCTGGTTTATCATGCGATGGTATGGACCGATACGGGTATTACGGTGCACCCACCGTGTCTTCGGTGAGATGTGTTCTGGCGGCTGACAGGCTGCTGGTACATTTCAAGCTGTTGGCGAATGGGCGCGAAACTGTCCGATATGGGAAACACGGCGCACCCTCCGTGTCTTCGGTGAGACGTGTTCTGGTGGCTGAGAGGCTGCTGGTCATTTCAAGCTGTTGGCGAATGGGTGCGAAACTGTCGGATACGGGACACACGGTGCACCCTCCTTGTCTTCGGAGAGATGTGTTCCGGTGGCTGAGAGGCTGCTGGTCATTTCAAGCTGTTGGCGAAGCGGTGTGATACTGTTGGATATGTGAAACATCGTGCACCCACCATGTCTTCGGTGAGATGTGTTCTGGCGGCTGAGAGGCTGCTGGTCATGTCAGGCTGTTGGCTGATGGGTGCGAAACTGTCGGAAACGGGAAACACGGTGCATCCACGTGTCTTCGGTGAGACGTGTTCAGGTGGCCGACAGGCTGCTGGTACATTTCAAGCTGTTGGCGAACGGGCGTGAAACTGTCAGATACGGGAAACACGGTGCACCCATGGTGTCATCGGTGAGATGTGTTCTGGTGGCTGACAGGCTGCTGGTACATTTCAAGCTGTTGGCGAATGGGCGCGAAACTGTTGGATACGGGAAACACGGTGCACCTGTCGTGGCTTCGGTGAGACGTGTTCTGGCGGCTGAGAGGCTGCTGGTCATGTCAAGCTATTGGCTGATGGGTGTGAAACTGTCGGATATGGGAAACACGGTGCACCCACGTGTCTTCGGTGAGATGTGTTCAGGTGGCTGAGAGGCTGCCGGTCATTTCAAGCTGCTTGCGAAGTGGTGTGATACTGTTGGATACGTGAAACACCCTCTGTGTCTTTGGTGAGACGTGTTCCGGTGGCTGACAGGCTGCTGGTACATTTCAAGCTGTTGGCGAATGGGTGTGAAACTGTTGGATATGGGACACACGGTGCACCCGCCTTGTCTTTGGAGAGACGTGTTCCGGTGGCTGAGAGGCTGCTGGTCATTTCAAGCTGATGGTGATGCGGTGTGATACTGTTTGATACGTGAAACTTCGTGCACCCACCTTGTCTTCGGTGAGATGCGTTCTGGCGGCTGAGAGGCTGCTGGTCATGTCAAGCTGTTGGCTGATGGGTGCGAAACTGTCGGAAATGGGAAACATGGTGCATCCATGTGTCTTCGGTGAGATGTGTTCCGGTGTCTTAGAGACTGCTGGTCATTTCAAGCTGTAAGTGAATGGTTGCGAAACTGTGGGATATGGAAAACACGGTGCACCCACCGTGTCTTCGGTGAGACGTGTTCTGGTGGCTGACAGGCTGCTGGTACATTTCAAGCTGTTGGCGAATGGGCGCGAAACTGTCGGATACGGGAAACACGGTGCACCCTCCGTGTCTTCGGTGAGACGTGTTCTGGCCGCTGACAGGCTGCTGGTACATTTCAAGCTGTTGGCGAATTGGCGCGAAACTGTCGGATACGGGAAACACGGTGCACCCTCCGTGTCTTCGGTGAGACGTGTTCTGGTGGCTGAGAGGCTGCTGGTCATTTCAAGCTGTTGACGAATGGGTGCGAAACTGTGGGATACGGGAAACATGGAGCACCCACCTTTGTCTTCGGTGAGACGTGTTCCGGCGGCTGACAGGCTGCTGGTACATTTCAAGCTGTTGCGGAATGGGCGTGAAACTGTCGGATACAGGAAACACGGTGCACCCACCTTGGCTTCTGTGAGACGTGTTCCAGCGGCTGAGATGCTGCTGGTCATGTAAAGCTGTTTGCTGATGGGTGTGAAACTGTCGGATACGGGAAACACGGTGCTCCCACCTTGTCTCGGAGAGACGTGTTCCGGTGGCTGAGAGATGGGAAAACTCGTGAACATGTGTCCCGGGGGCGGACGGACCTCAACGGAACACACGTTCGGATGGTAAAACTTGATGGTTTTTCATGCGTGGATGGCCATCTGGGTCGAAATGAGGAAAGTTGGGAAAGTCGGTAAAACTCACTAACTGGGATCCCCGGTGGCCCGACGGGACCTTGGCTGAATAATCATTCGGACGGTGCATTTTGAAGGTTTTGGAATGCATGGATGGCCTCCTGGGTCGAAATCGGGAAAGTCGGGATCTCAGGAACTCGGGTCCAGGGATGCCGTACTGTACACAGCAGGAGGCCTCCGGAAAGAATACGGGAAGTCTGGGAACCCAAGTTGAAACTAGATAACCCACCCGTTTTGGAGGCTTGGCGCGGCAAAACCAGAAAAATACCACTTTTTGGGCTTCTCCCAAATAGTGCGCTCAGCAGTCCCAAAAATCCCCCATACTCCTGGGAGGGGGGGCGCTCCTAAGGTATATTAGGGGGAGGTGGTCTGTCAGCTCGGGGCAAAGTAGGATGATGTCGGATACTGAAAGGAACCTTGATTACCTCCCCTCGCGGTGTACTACATCCACCGGATCTCGGTGTTGGGATGATCCAAGGCTGCCAACATCCTACCGGCCTTGGGGACCTTCACTGAGATGAACACAGATGCGACGGTGCAACACGGATTTTGGCTTCGGGACACATTGTGCCACCCTTTTTGGGTGGATACATCATCCTGGTGCCAGATAAACGTGGCTGTGGCGTCCCCTGGGTATGGGACGGATTGTTGGCTGGATGGTTACCGGTCCGTTTTCCTGTCGGGGTGGGCAGTGCTCAAACCAGATTCTTGTGGGCTTAGGGTGTTGTGGCCTTACTATTTAGTGAATTGCATGTACCCAATGCTTGAAGATCTGGTTGCACTGTCAGCCATCGCAATGGTGGGCTGGTGGCCGTACGGATTCTGGTTTATCATGCGATGGTATGGACCGATACGGGTATTACGGTGCACCCACCGTGTCTTCGGTGAGATGTGTTCTGGCGGCTGACAGGCTGCTGGTACATTTCAAGCTGTTGGCGAATGGGCGCGAAACTGTCCGATATGGGAAACACGGCGCACCCTCCGTGTCTTCGGTGAGACGTGTTCTGGTGGCTGAGAGGCTGCTGGTCATTTCAAGCTGTTGGCGAATGGGTGCGAAACTGTCGGATACGGGACACACGGTGCACCCTCCTTGTCTTCGGAGAGATGTGTTCCGGTGGCTGAGAGGCTGCTGGTCATTTCAAGCTGTTGGCGAAGCGGTGTGATACTGTTGGATATGTGAAACATCGTGCACCCACCATGTCTTCGGTGAGATGTGTTCTGGCGGCTGAGAGGCTGCTGGTCATGTCAGGCTGTTGGCTGATGGGTGCGAAACTGTCGGAAACGGGAAACATGGTGCATCCACGTGTCTTCGGTGAGACGTGTTCAGGTGGCCGACAGGCTGCTGGTACATTTCAAGCTGTTGGCGAACGGGCGCGAAACTGTCGGATACGGGAAACACGGTGCACCCATGGTGTCATCGGTGAGATGTGTTCTGGTGGCTGACAGGCTGCTGGTACATTTCAAGCTGTTGGCGAATGGGCGCGAAACTGTTGGATACGGGAAACACGGTGCACCTGTCGTGGCTTCGGTGAGACGTGTTCTGGCGGCTGAGAGGCTGCTGGTCATGTCAAGCTATTGGCTGATGGGTGTGAAACTGTCGGATATGGGAAACACGGTGCACCCACGTGTCTTCGGTGAGATGTGTTCAGGTGGCTGAGAGGCTGCCGGTCATTTCAAGCTGCTTGCGAAGTGGTGTGATACTGTTGGATACGTGAAACACCCACTGTGTCTTTGGTGAGACGTGTTCCGGTGGCTGACAGGCTGCTGGTACATTTCAAGCTGTTGGCGAATGGGTGTGAAACTGTTGGATATGGGACACACGGTGCACCCGCCTTGTCTTTGGAGAGACGTGTTCCGGTGGCTGAGAGGCTGCTGGTCATTTCAAGCTGATGGTGATGCGGTGTGATACTGTTTGATACGTGAAACTTCGTGCACCCACCTTGTCTTCGGTGAGATGCGTTCTGGCGGCTGAGAGGCTGCTGGTCATGTCAAGCTGTTGGCTGATGGGTGCGAAACTGTCGGAAACGGGAAACATGGTGCATCCATGTGTCTTCGGTGAGATGTGTTCCGGTGTCTTAGAGACTGCCGGTCATTTCAAGCTGTAAGTGAATGGTTGCGAAACTGTGGGATATGGAAAACACGGTGCACCCACCGTGTCTTCAGTGAGACGTGTTCTGGTGGCTGACAGGCTGCTGGTACATTTCAAGCTGTTGGCGAATGGGCGCGAAACTGTCGGATACGGGAAACACGGTGCACCCTCCGTGTCTTCGGTGAGACGTGTTCTGGTGGCTGAGAGGCTGCTGGTCATTTCAAGCTGTTGGCGAATCGGTGCAAAACTGTCGGATACGGTAAACACGGTGCACCCGCCGTGGCTTCGGTGAGATGTGTTCCGGTGGCTGAGAAGCTGCTGGTCATTTCAAGCTGTTGGCGAATGGGTGCAAAACTGTCGGATAAGGGACACATGGTGCACCCACCCTCGTCTTAAGAGAGACGTGTTCCTGTGGCTGAGAGGCTGCTGGTCATTTCAAGCTGTTGGCGAAGCGGTGCGATTCTGTTGGATACGTGAAACATGGTGCACCCACCTTGTCTTCGGTGAGACGTGTTCCGGCGGCTGAGAGGATGCTGGTCATGACAAGCTGTTGGCTGATGGGTGCGAAACTGTCGGATACGGGAAACATGGTGCACCCACCGTGTCTTCGGTGAGATGTGTTCTGGTGTCTGAGAGGCTGCTGGTCATCTCAAGCTGTTGGCTGATGGGTGTGAAACTGTTGGATACGTGAAACATGGTGCACCCACCTTGTCTTTGGTGAGACGTGTTACGGTGGCTGAGAGGCTGCTGGTCATGTCAAGCTGTTGGTGAATGGGCGTGAAACTGTTGGATACGGGAAACACGCAGCACCCACTGTGTCTTTGGTG
>JASWHV010000472.1:0-46443 GCA_030760725.1 Neostapfia colusana | reverse complement strand
TTCGCGAATCCACTGCTGGGTCGCTGCCTGAGGCGCGTCCCCAGCAGGTGGATTGTGCAGTAGCGCTCTTGCTGCAGCTAGCGCCCCCCCCCCCCCCGTGGGGAATGCTCAGCGCTGCAGAAGATCTCACGCTAGCTGGAGCCTGCATTGCCGGAGTCGGCGTTGCCGGAGTCGGCTGCTGGCTTCCAGCTTGCGCCGACACACTCCGTCCTGAGTGTGTCAACACGTATTCCCTGCTAGTCACGGTTCGTCGTGAACGCGGGGGAGGAGAGCTTGCCGCTGAAGGAAGCTTCGTCATCTTCGTCGGCAGAAGCTCGTCGCGCAAGGGAAAAGCCACCTACCTGGCGCGCCAAATGTCAAAGTGTGTGGTCGACACTTCCCCCGGACCTGCTCTGGGCAGCCCGCGGAGGTTCTTTTTTGGAGGGGCTAGTCGCTTGCGGAGAGCTTAAGTGTTAGGGATGAGTGAGGGAGAAGCTTGACACGGCGAGTTTTACGTGGTTCAGGCCGCCGGAGCGTAAAACCCTACGTCCCTGGTGAGCAGAGGTGCTCGCTGTATTGCTTGCTGCTCAGAACCGGAGTCCTGAGCTTGAGTGTGAGTGATGTCTAGGGTGCGAGTTGCTGGAGTGCGAACCCCTACTAACGTTGCCTACCCGAGCCTTTTATAGTCCAAGGCTCGAGCGGCTTACAAGGGGGCCCCGGGACCCGACAGGTGGTCCCGGGGAGATTGCCTACTGTCGGTACCCTCAATACCGGGTACCCCCGTGCACAGCGTAAAACTTCCTAAGGACCTCGATCCCTCTGCAGGGACGAGGTTTGAAGGCACCACGTGTCCAGTGGGGTCGGAGCTCTCCTCCCCACGGAGGATAGCTCCGAGCCTACCACGTGGCCCAGGAGGCCGGACCTCACCCCCTCCGCAAGGGCGAGCTCCGAAGGCGCCACGTGTCCGGCAGGGCCGGGGCTCTCCTCTCCTCAAAGGATAGCTCCGAGCCTGCCACGTGGCCCGGAAGACCGGACCTCACCCCCTACGCGGGGGTGAGCTCCGAAGGCTCCACGTGTCCAGCAGAGCCGGAGCTCCCCCTCTCCTCAGAGGAGAGTTCCGGGTCCGACACGTGGCCAGCAGAGCAGTGCTGCCGCCCAGCGCGGTAGGCAGCAGGAGTAAAGGCGCGCCATGCCTTCGCCTTACAAAGCATTCAAGACCCGCGCCTTCCCAAGACGCGTAGACGGGGAGCACGCCTCTGTCAGGTGCCGTTGCGCCCAGTCATATCACAGACTGGCGCGCCATGTCAGAGCCTGCCAGCCAATAAACACAGCGACAAGACATCCCCTGCCGCCCCCGCCGTCATCAACCACTACGGCTAGCTTGCGGCATGGGCAGGGCGGCAGGACGAAGGCTTGGCAGCCTTCGCCAGAGACAAGTGCCAACATAACTGCGGATACGATAGTCGGCAGGAAATCTCCCCGGGACCACCTGTCGGGTCCCGGGCCCCCCTTGTAAGCCACACGAGCCTTGGACTATAAAAGGCTCGGGTAGGCAACGTTAGCAAGGGTTGGCACTCTAGCCATTCGCACCCTGGGTTCGCACTCCAGCAACTAACACCCTAGGCATAACTCATCCTCAAGCTCAGGACTCCGGTTCTGAGCAACAAGCAATACAACGAGCACCTCTGCTCACCGTGGACGTAGGGTTTTATGCTCCGGTGGCCCGAACCACGTAAAACTTGCCGTGTCAAGCTCCTCCCTAACTCGTCCCTACGCTTAAGCTCTCCGCAAGCGACTAGCCCCTCCGAAAAAGAACCTCCGCGGGCTGCCTAGAGCAGGTCCAGGGGAAGTGTCGACCACACACTTCGACATTTGGCGTGCCAGGAAGGGGGCTTTTCCCTTGCGCGACGAGTTTCTGCCGACAAAGATGACGAAGCTACCTTCAGCGGCAAGCTCTCCTCCCCCGCGTTCATGATGGACCGTGACTAGCGGGGAATACGTGTCGACGCATTCAGGACGGAGTGTGTCGGCGCAAGCTGGAAGCCAGCAGCCGACTCTGGCAACGCCGACTCCAGCAATGCAGGCTCCGACTAGCGTAAGATCTTCTGCAGCGCTGAGCGTTCCCCACGGGGGTGCGCTGGCTGCAGCAAGAGCGCTACTGCACAATCCACCTGCTGGGGACGCGCCCCATTCAGCGACCCAGCAGTGGATTCGCGAGGTAGACCGTCTCGTCGATGCCGCCGCAAACCCTCGTCTTCGGCGGGGACGACGCTCCAGCCAGCCGGCTGTGTCGCTGACGCGCACGCCGACGGTTGACGGACAGACAGCGGATTCCAGCTCCACCAGGCTTCCATCGACGAACCTGAGGACTGAGCTGGAATGATGCCACTTGGGCCAAGACGCCCGATTGTTCCTCGAGCGATGACGAGAAAGGCGTCGTGACACGACCCCATTGGGTCCTGTCGAGCCAGGATCACGCTGAGGGGTGCTGCGTTGCACAGCACCGTATAACACATATCAAAGGTACAAAGCGGAAGCGGAAGCTTTATTACATAAACAAGTTTATTAACATGTTTACATCAAAATAAGTTTAGTCCACACTCGCGGGCGTAGACTAAGCATCAAGTGCACGTTCAGCCCTCGAACGTGTCCTTGCTAGCACACACGCACACTAACTCTGCGGCGTGCACGACTCCCACTCGACGGGGTTCCCCTCCTGGGGTTCCGTCTCCTCTTCGGGAGTCCCTTCCTCATAGAACCCTGCAAAAGCTTCAAACACAAGCAGTGAGCACGAAGGCTCAGCAAGTCTGACCCGTCTCACCTAAACATGGAACTTCTACATGAGGGTGATGGGTTGCATGAGGTAAAAATCATTTGCAAGGACTCGCCTAATTAGTAGAACCTTACTTTCCAGTTTTAGCAGCAGGTTGTGGAGAACTTTATGCTAAGGCACATGAGAGAGCCGCAATCAAACAAGAAACGCATTTCTCTCATGTACTTTGCCCAAAGTTGAAAAGAACTTTAGTTAGCACTAAGCTACAGCATATCATTAACAATCAATGTCCAGCTTTCAATCAGCAACATTTTAACATGTAACTAGCCTGTTCTTTCTACGTCACGGTACAGTGAACAAGTGGTACTCACTGACCGCGAGGGACGGCGATTATAATCGATTTACACCTGCAGGGTTACCCGAACAACCCGTCACGTACGCCCGTACTCGATGTTGCCTACAACAACCATCACGGACGCCGTACGCGACTACCTTTCACCCGTTAGCCAAATATTGAACCGGTCCCATCGTCCCGAGCAAGAGGTCCCTGCACGCGCATCTCTGTGCTGCCAGCTGATTTACACCTCGAGCTCTCAACCTACCCTCTGAACGACGGGCAATGCCTCAACACCCAGCTACCCGAGTTACATCAGTTTCCCGGTTCCCATATAGCCGGTAGGTCTTCGGTACTGTTCTAGCTTGTTCAACAGGCCCGCACACGGCTCGGTCCTCAATCGACACAAGCAGAGCTACAGCACACAGGCCCCAAAGTCCTGCTGCCCTTACTCTCCGCTCGGTCTCATTTTCTTGCCATGTGTTTCATGTGCTATCTCTACCCGAGCAATGTGCCTCTAGCCTATTCTCGCGAGTAGTTCCAACTACTCGACTTGTACCGAATCCTACTCTATTCTAGCAATGCAGTGGCTAACGAGGTTTTCGATCCTAAACCCAACCCATGGTTTTCTTGGCTGTGCAGTTGGGTTTCCAATCAAGACTCTAATGCAACGAACAAAGGGAAACAAGTATGTGCTCAAAACAATAAAATTTGTAAAAAAAAAGTTAATGCAAACCGGGGCTTGCCTTGCTGCTCTTGGTCGTAGGCTAGCTGTTCCTCCGGAGTAACGAAGTCTAGGACTTCGGGTTCCTCCTCGACCTTAGCGACTACATGATAAGAACAATGTATGTATTAATTTAGAGGCCTTTGTATTAACTTTGAAGTTGTGAAGCCTATAAACCTTACTAGACAGACCTAATGACTGTGAAACTTTTACTGTGGCTTGGTTACAACCTAAACAAAGACTTGGTCAAGTTTTAGTTGCAGCAAAGCTCATTTGAGCCCTCCACAAATAATTATGTCCTTGACCTTAATTGGAACCCTTAGGGTGTTCTAGGGATTTTCATGAGACAAACTATGACTTTCTGAAAACTAGATTTTCAGAGGGTTCTAATGGAGTTGGTCTCACTTAATTTGGAAGTCTCTAACTAAAGATATGAGCTAAACAATTTCAGAGAAAATCCTGAAAATGTTTCTGAACATTTTCTATTTTCTCTGGAACAGTTTTACTAATCACACCATTAGGTGGACTAAATGAGCTCAAATGGATCTGAAATTTTTATGGTAGCTCAATGATATTTTGGTGAACATCTCAGCAAAATTTCAGGATTTTCCGCCAAAGGATTCTCCAGTTAAAATTCCTAACAGTTTAAACATTAAGGAATTAATTCTGGAGAATTAGGGAATTTCATGAAGTGAAACTTGATTTTCTGGAAAGTACTCAGAGAGCTGAATCCAGCAAAATTTGGTTCACTCAATTTGGAGCTTTCTAGCCAAAGTTATAAGGATTTGAAGTTTGAAGGAAATCTGAAAATCGGGGAAAAGTTTAAACTCGCGCGTGGGCCCAGGGGACACGCGTCGCACGCCGAAGCGACAGCACACCGCGGCCCACAAGGCTTTTGCGCGCCAGCACACCCGATCCCGGCCGCAGCCGGATCCCGATTCAAAATATCGGCCGCTGACAGCTGGGGTCCACCCCCTTCTTCAACCTCGCGACACCCGCGCTCCGCCGCCGAGGGACCTCGCCGGAGAGCTCGCCGCTGGCTGCTGTACCGCTCCAAACTTCTTGATTCTGGCCGCCCCTGCCTACTTTTACTTGGGGAACATGATCCGAGGGTCAGCTGCTCATGACAACGGCCGGAGCATGGTCGGGGACGAGCCGCCATATCGGAACGACTTCGGCCATGTCGGCTGATGCTCCTAGTGCCTCAGCTACTTGGGAAACCGGTCGGGGAGCATCAGTGGACCTCAGAGAGGGTCGACATGAACTCGGGGCAGCCCGGGGAAGGCCCGAAATAGGTCCTCACCGTGCGCCCGATACCCCCCGTGCGTTCCGCCATTAGTAGACCTTGAATTACGCCGGGCACAGAGGTTCTCCGGCCCAGAGTTGTGAAGGCAACTTGTGCGTCACCGTGTCTAGCTCGTGTGGGAGTGGCCTAAGGCCCTCTAATCCTTTCTAGAGCACGAATTAAACAGAATCGTACCCGAAGGTCGTTCTGCACACAGAAAGGGGAAAAGTGGAAATTCGCCGCCGGTGAGCAACCACTCGAGCTGTGGCTCGGGGATGAGCAGCACCGATCACTTGCGCGTCCAAGGGTGCCTTGGCTCGGGCGTGACAACGCCCAGGTTGGGCTGTCCACGAGAGCCCGAGGTGCGGCGGTTTCCAGTTCCGAGTTTGATCTTTCGGCACAGCCGATATCACTCGGTTTCAATCGATTTCTATCAATGGGAAGGATGGAGGATGGTTGCTAGTACCTTGCTGGGACCTTGGAACGGAAAGAGGGGGCTGCGATCGGCTTGATCAAGCAGGAACTCGAGCGGCGGCGATGGCAGTGGGAAAAGCAGTCGCGCACGTCGGTAGCTCGGGGAAATGGTGACTGAAGCACGCCGGGGAGGGAATAAATAGCCCGGCCGGCTGGTCTCCGGCTTGGGGCACGCAGCAGGAGCTGGCGCCGGCTGCCCCCTTCGGTGGCGCGCGCGCACAGCTGCCGGGAACCGACTGAACTGTGGTTCAGTCGGTTTGCTTTGAGGCAGAGGCTGACATGTGGGTCCCACTTCTCTTTTAACCTCTGAAATTTATTCCTAACAGCTGTGGTAAACAGTGAACCCTATTCTACCCTTGGCAATTCAAATTATTCACCCAAGAGCCATTTGAATTGATCAAAGTTCAAATGAGGTTTGGTTTGAATGAATTTCAGCACAAGTGCAGTTTGAAATTCAAATAAAGTTTGAATTTCTCCCCCCTTAGCTCATGTCAAGATCAACTCCAAATGGAGTGAAAATTGGTGTGTGAGCTCACAAAAATGTGCTGAGCAAGAATATGCCTTCCACTTTTAAATTCAGTGGGTGAAAACAGTTTGAATTTGAATATGGTTTCAAACTGCCCTCTTCCTAACTATACCCAAAATGACCTCAAAAAGGTTTTGAATTTGGGTGGAACTTGGCATGGACATCCTTAGCAAAGTGTAGGAGTTTTCATATGTCCAGCCCATCTATATCACATGTGGGAAGTACCACTTTTGCAATGTGTGAGTTTGTTCCCTAATGAGCATGTTGATAATTGTTACTTGCTCTTTATTTGTGTTCATCATTTTTCCTCAAATGAGGTGTGTGATGTGGGGATGAACACTGCAAATGGGTGTCAAAAACTGAGGCCCTTACATTCCTCCCCCCTTAAAAGAATCTCGTCCCGAGATTATAAGGTGAAAATGAGAGAGAGGACGGTGGAAAAATTACCGGATATGCGACGTGAAAAAGTCGGGGTAGTTAGTGCGAAGGAATTCTTCGCTCTCCCATGTCGCTTCGTCCATGGAGTGATTACTCCATAGAACCTTGTAGAACCACAACGTACGGTTGCGTGTGGTTCGGGCCTTTTCATCAATAATCTGCACCGGTTCCTCCCGATAGGTGAGATCCGGTTGCAGTTCTTCAATGTCTTCCAGCTGAACGGTAGTTGATAGCTTGAGACACTTCCTCAGCTGGGAAATGTGAAAGACGTCGTGCACACCGGAAAGTGCTTCTGGTAATCTTAGCCGGTATGCCACCGATCCACATCTTTCGGTAATCTGGAATGGACCGATGAATCGGGGTGCCAACTTTCCCCTCACCCCAAATCTGTTTACGCCCTTCATTGGAGACACTCGTAGGTATACGTGATCTCCAACCTCGAATTGTAATGGGCGCCTCCTCCGGTCCGCATACTGTTTTTGACGGGATTGAGCGGCTTTTAGGTTCACTTGAATTAGTCGAACCTTTTCTTCCGCGTTGTTGACAAGATCAAGCCCGAAGGTAACCCTCTCGCCAGATTCACACCAGTTCAGTGGTGTGCGGCATTTCCTGCCGTATAGCGCCTCGTAGGGCGCCATCTTGATGCTGGCTTGGTACCCATTGTTGTACGAGAACTCGGCTAATGGCAAGTGATCATCCCAATTCTTGCCGTGGTCGATAGCGCAAGCTCGTAGCATGTCTTCTAGGATTTGATTTACCCGCTCCGTTTGCCCATCCGTCTGCGGGTGGTAGGCTGAACTACGGATCAGCTTCGTCCCCAAGGCAGCGTGGAGCTGCTCCCAAAAACGGGACACAAATAAAGTGCCCCGGTCCGATACGATAGTACGGGGTACGCCGTATAAGCATAGGATCCGTGAGATGTACAGTTCAGCGTACTTCTTGGCGTTGTAGTTGGTGTTGACCGGGATGAAATGGGCAACTTTGGTGAGCCGATCGACGATCACCCACACAGAATCATGTTTCTGTAAGGTGGTGGGTAAACCGACGACGAAATCCATGCTCACGTCCTCCCACTTCCAGGCAGGAATGCCCAGTGGTTGCAGCAGTCCCGGTTTCCGCATGTGGTCTGCCTTCACCCGTCGACATGTATCACACTCGGACACGTATTTTGCAGTCTCTCGCTTCATCCGTGTCCACCAAAACTTGCTTCTGAGTTCTTGATACATCTTGTTGCTGCCGGGGTGAATAGAAAACTTTGATAAGTGAGCCTCATCAAAGATTTTCTTCCGTAACTCCGGGTTTCGGGGTACGACGATCCGGTCCTTGAACCATAGGACGCCGTCTCCGTCCTTCCGGAAACATTTCAACTCCCCACTGTCTACACGTCTCCGCAAATGTGATATGCCCTTGTCATTCTTCTGGGCTGCCGCTATCTCTTCACGGATGGTGGGGATCAAAGCTAGGTTGTAGAGAGCTCCATGTGGAATCACATGTAGTGGTGGTTCGCTCTCTTCCAACGGTGTGATGGTCAGATTATTGACGTGTGACTTGCGGCTTAGCGCGTCTGCCACAACGTTTGCCTTGCCCGGATGATAATGGATCTCTATCTCGTAATCCTTTATCAGTTCTAACCATCTTCGTTGCCTCATGTTCAGCTCCTTCTGAGTGAATATGTACTTGAGGCTTTTGTGGTCGGTATATAAATGTACGAGGTTACCGAGTAGGTAGTGCCTCCACATTTTCAGTGCAAGTACCACGGCAGCGAGCTCCAAGTCGTGAGTTGGATAATTTTGCTCATGATTCCTAAGCTGCCGTGACCCATACGCGACCACCCTTCGGTCTTGCATCAACACACATCCGAGCCCAATGCCGGATGCATCGCAGTACACATCGAACGGTTTTGTTGTGTCTGGCTGCGCCAAAACCGGTGCTGATGTCAGGTGCTTGACTAAAGCCTTGAATGCTGCTTCACATGCTGGACTCCAAACATATTTGGTAGCCTTCTTCAGCAGCTCTGTCATTGGCTTGGCAATCTTCGAGAAGTTCGGAATGAACCTCCGATAATATCCCGCGAGTCCGAGGGAACTCCGTACCTCATGAACAGTTCTCGGGGATTTCCAATTCAGCACTTGCGTGATTTTGCTCGGGTCCACAGCGATACCCTCCGCTGAGATGATATGCCCGAGGAAAGGCACTTGCGATATCCAAAACTCGCATTTGCTGAACTTTGCGTATAACTTGTGATCCCGCAGCCGTTGCAAGACTATACGCAGATGTTTCTTGTGATCTTCCTCCGACTTGGAATATACCAGGATGTCGTCGATGAAGACCACGACAAACTTGTCCAGCTCCGGCATGAACACCGAGTTCATTAAGTACATGAAGTGAGCTGGAGCATTGGTGAGGCCAAAGGACATGACCAGGTACTCATAAAGTCCGTACCTTGTCGAAAAAGCTGTCTTTGGAATGTCCTCAGCCCTGATCTTAATCTGATGGTACCCGGATCTTAAATCCATCTTGGAAAAGACCTTTGCTTCGACCAACTGATCAAACAACATGTCGATCCGTGGCAACGGGTACTTGTTCTTGATGGTTACGGCATTTAATGGACGGTAGTCCACGCAAAGCCGCAACGTTTCATCCTTCTTTTTGACAAATAATGCCGAACAGCCCCATGGCGAGGAGCTCGGCCTAATAAAACCCTTCTCCAGAAGGTCCGTGAGCTGAGTCTTCAGTTCAGCCAACTCCTTGGGCGCCATCTTGTACGGCCTTCGGGATATTGGCATGGTTCCCGGTGCAAGTTCAATCTTGAACTCCACCTCTCTATCGGGTGGCATCCCCGGCAAATCATCCGGGAATACATCAGGGAATTCTCGGACCACTGGAATGTCTTCCAATCTGATGGTTGTGGCTTGATAGACACTTGGAAGTTTTATTTCTGGACTGTCCAGAAATAATGAGTGAGAACCGTGCACTCCTGAGTTTAAGTGCACTACTCGGAGGACGGTGTCTAAAACAGCGCCGTGGCGGTTTAACCACGACATCCCTAGGATGACATCGACCTTCTGTCCCTCTAAGATAATGAGAGACGTGGGGTACACTCTACCCGCTAAGCATAATGGTGCTTTGGAGACCATTACGCTTGCTGAAATCTTCCCACCCGGTGAACAAATTAAATATGGACTATCGGTGGGTAGTATTGGCAAGCTGTGTTTAGCAATGAAAGCTTGGCTAATAAAATTATGCGTGGCGCCTGAATCAAATAGTACTATAGCGGGATGCTGGTGGAGTTGGAACATACCCGCAAGGATTGGCTCGCCCTCCGGCACGTCCTCAATGGCAAGCTGGTGGACAGTACCGGGCCTAGGGTTTGCCCGCCGCGCATTAGTAGGGTTCCGGGGTTGATTCCTCCCCGGAAACTGTGGTACCACTCCGCCGCCTTGCCTCTCCGGGCAACTGCTCGCGAAGTGTCCTGGACGACCACACTTGTAACATGTGGCCGCTGCTGGTGGAGTACTTGGTGGACGAAAGCCCGGCATGCGTTGCGGAGGTGCAAACGCACGCGGCATCGCCCGCTGCTGCTGTTGTTGTTGCGGTGGTGCTGGCAGTGCCGGCCGGAATGCCGGTGAAGAATACGGCCGACCGCGGAACGGCATCGACCGCTGTGGTGGCTGCCAGCGCGGACCTGATGGTGGGCGATTCACCATCCGAAACTTCTGAGAAGGACCGCCTCCTTCTCCGCTGCTCTGCGGCGCGCTTCGCTTTCGCTCTGCCGCCGCCAACTCCTTGCCGGAGTCTTCCTGAACAATCGCAGCATCAATTATGTCGTTGAGGCTGCCGCGATTGAACATCGCCAGCTTGTCCTTCAGGAGCGGGTTAAGCCCCTGGTAAAAGTGGTCCCGCCGCTTCTCGTCCGTATCTGCGTGATACGACGCGTAGAGTGCGAGATCGTTGAACGCTCTGGAGTACTCCAGCGCGTTCCGGCTCCCTTGTTGCAGGTGTAGGAATTCCTGCGTCTTCCTCTTCATCAAACCGGGCGGTATATGATAGGCCCGGAAGGCCGTCCGGAACTCCGCCCAGGTCATCACTCGGTCGGTGGGTTGTGAAGCACAAAAGTTGGCCCACCACGCGCTCGCGGATCCTTGGAGCTGCTGGACCGCGAACTGAGTCTTGCGCTGCTCGCTGATTTGGAGCAGCCCGAACTTCATCTCTATGGCGCGGAGCCAGTTGTCCGCGTCAAGTGGTTCATCCGCCCTTGAGAATACAGGGGGATGAGTCGCCAGGAAGTCAGAGTAGGAGCTCTGTTGGCGCTCCTCACGATCTTGACGTCTCTCTGGGCGAGACGTATTCGCAATTAACGTTTGCAGCAGCTCTGTATGCTGCTGATGTGAACCCGCCATTGCCGCGACAATGTCGGCCAATGTAACCGTTGGCAGTGGCGGTGGCGGTGTTTGCTGTTGCTGTTGCTGCTGCTGTCCCGAGGAGTCCTCGGGAGGTGGTTGGGAGGTCTCTCCCCCTTGGCTAGTACCTCCAACATCGGGGTTGGCACGAGTACGCGTCATTCTGAAATTCAACACAGCAGCAATTAGCACATGTCTTACTCAAAATTCCATAAACAGGAGTAAGTATTGAAGCGACGCATGATTAACTTGCACAACATTCACATATATTGATAAAGCATAAACTTTATACAAGATACATTATTCTCGGATCTCCGAGAAGTCGTGCTCATGTCGTCACTACCTATACATACGCTACTGTCTACACGACATGTCACCGATTACAAAAGTTGGGTTACGCTACCCTAGCTGCCCTACTTGGCAACCGTAACCCCCTACTCGGAGTAGAACTCGACCTCCTGTGGGTCGTCCTCCTCCGGTACCTCTGCTGGTGGCTCGGGGTCTACCACCTCTTCTCCCATTCCAGGTTCTCCCATGGCTGGAAGACCCAAGACTACCGGTACGCCCAATACCGGGGGCACGAGGTCCTGCAATGCATGCACCTCGTCCATAGCCTGGTTGTAGTCCTCTTCCCAGCCTTGTCCTTCCTCAATAGCGTCGTCCCGCTCTTGAGCAAGGTCCTCATTCTGCTGGGTTAGGGTCTGCACCAGCTCTTGCAACGCCGCAATGTCAACACGGCTCTTCTTCTTTGCCTTCTTCAGACGACGCAACTGATTGTGTTGTTCATTCAGTCGCTTGATCGTCGGAAGGAGCACATTGCGGAGTGCACTGTGAGCACTCTCAAAATGATCTCCACGGCTTGTGCTCTCCTTGAGCTTGGTGGCGAGATGCTCCGTATGAACAGCTTGGCTGTCCATCACAGCGTTTCCCGCCCTCATTTGGAGGCTGAGATTTGCCTCCGCGGGGTTGTACCTTGGGCAACTCGGGTTTGTTGCCTCCAGGTACCTCTCTTCCCACACATGCTGAGCTCGTCCCTCCACCGGAACGAGTGCGTATGGAGTTCCCTCCATAGCCTGTACGTGTAGTTGGCAGAAACGTGACATAGTGTCACGGGCTGCCACTTGCCACATCCCTTCCGGTTGTCTTCCTCTCACCGTGACGGTGAATGGCACCCAACCGGGTGGCGTAGGCCCTGCAGGAACCTCGACATGGATCGTCCACGTCTTGTTCCCCTCTTCGCCTTCTTCCTTGGCGAAGTATTGCGGCATCTGGTTGTACCCGAAATATTGGAGCATTAGCCACAATGCTCCCGGGTAGCCGCTACGGTCAGAGCAGTGGGAAACTACCCACCCGTTCTCCAACCGTTTATCTGCTGCCATCTGTAAAAATATATTTGAGAAATGTCAAATATTTATTTAAACAGTAAACCATTGAGTTATAACATAAGATATGTCATTGAACCCTTAACACTTGGAAACATAGTTCAAATTTTTAAACAAATTTGACTGCTGATCTGCTGTTCCCATGACAGCCCTGACCAGTTTCCATATCAATCTGATTTAGGCCAGGTTAAAAGCAAAACCAGTCCTGGAGCTCAACATCAAAGTTAAAGTTAACTTCAATAGCTTTCCAGAAAGTATTTGGTTGGCCTAAGATCTGCTCTGGTTCAAAAGTTATGAGATGTCAAAGTTAACAGAATTTCTGGGAACAATTGGACAGCACCTCCCTGCCTTAGGTACTGATTTGATCCAAGAATTCCAGTTAATTCTGTTCCTAATCTGACAAAACTTTCTGTTACAAAGTTGTAACCCATCTCATAAGCTTCCCAGAACCACCTCATTTTCTATTTTTGGATTTTTATGCAGGAAGTTATGCTTAATTTACAGAGAGTCTACAGAGAGTCTTTGCTCCGTCCTGTTTTCTGGACAGTTTCAACTCTACTGCATTTTTCGAGTGGTTAAGGGATGAAACACCTCTGGAACTCAACAGAAAAGTTGTAAAGCTCCTCCAAAGCTTTCCAGAAATGTATCATACGACCCCAACCTCGAAAGAACTCAACCTCTAACCTCTGATTAACTTCAGCCTTGATTTAGCTGAAAACAGAGTGCTCTGTCCTTAACATCCTATAAGTTGAAAATTTATTAACTTTGAATATCCTGTTCAAGGGAAGGAGTTACATCAAGTTTTACTACTTTGGATCAAAACCTTCAAGTTTTTAAATGAAGTTGTTCATTTAGTTGGGTGTGACGTCGAGGCGTCACCAGATTATGTCGGTACTACGTCCTCACAAAGGAAAAACCTATACCGGATTTAGCCGGCTTCGTTAGTTCAGTGGCACTACTCGTCACTCGCACACGGATGCTACACGTCTACCGTTTCGTGGTAAGGCTACCTGCAGAAACTCAAACAATCATCAGACTCGGCTGCACACCGAGCCCGGAATCCATACAGTTTGTACACCCGGCCGTCATCACTCGCCCGGATGTTCTCAAGCCAAACACGCCTTGAGTTACGTGTTCACGTTTCAGACCACGTGACGGGGTCTCCCATGTTGCACCACGCACGCCAGGGACAGACGTTGCTCGAATACCCCAAACGACATGAAGAGTCGTAGAGGATATCAAAGCGGGTCGGGTTACCTGCCACCCGTGGGGCTCCACCCTTCAGCTTGTGCGCACTGGTGGACAGCGCTTACGTGCACCCCCCAAGACATGAACGTCCCGAGATGCACGATTTTCCGACATAACAAATAAGTTAATAAGCCACTTTCTATATACTAATAACATCCTTATACGGGCTACTAACTCGTTCCTCACTGGATTTTTGAAAAAGAAGACCTTTGTACTGTGTTAAACCTCAAGCGAGCTCTGATACCACGCTGACACGACCCCACTGGTCCTGTCGAGCCAGGATCACGCTGAGGGGTGCTGCGTTGCACAACACCGTATAACACACGTCAAAGGTACAAAGCGGAAGCGGAAGCTTTATTACATAAACAAGTTTATTAACATGTTTACATCAAAATAAGTTTAGTCCACACTCGCGGCGTAGACTAAGCATCAAGTGCACGTTCAGCCCTCGAACGTGTCCTTGCTAGCACACTCGCACACTAACTCTGCGGCGTGCACGACTCCCACTCGACGGGGTTCCCCTCCTGGGGTTCCGTCTCCTCTTCGGGAGTCCCTTCCTCATAGAACCCTGCAAAAGCTTCAAACACAAGCAGTGAGCACGAAGGCTCAGCAAGTCTGACCCGTCTCACCTAAACATGAAACTTCTACATGAGGGTGATGGGTTGCATGAGGTAAAAATCATTTGCAAGGACTCGCCTAATTAGTAGAACCTTACTTTCAAGTTTTAGCAGCAGGTTGTGGAGAACTTTACGCTAAGGCACATGAGAGAGCCGCAATCAAACAAGAAACGCATTTCTCTCATGTACTTTGCCCAAAGTTGAAAAGAACTTTAGTTAGCACTAAGCTACAACATATCATTAACAATCAATATCCAACTTTCAATCAGCAACATTTTAACATGTAACTAGCCTGTTCTTTCTACGTCACGGTACAGTGAACAAGTGGTACTCACTGACCGCGAGGGACGGCGATTATAATCGATTTACACCTGCAGGGTTACCCGAACAACCCGTCACGTACGCCCGTACTCGATGTTGCCTACAACAACCATCACGGACGCCGTACGCGACTACCTTTCACCCGTTAGCCAAATATTGAACCGGTCCCATCGTCCCGAGCAAGAGGTCCCTGCACGCGCATCTCTGTGCCGCCAGCTGATTTACACCTCGAGCTCTCAACCTACCCTCTGAACGACGGGCAATGCCTCAATACCCAGCTACCCGAGTTACATCAGTTTCCCGGTTCCCATATAGCCGGTAGGTCTTCGGTACTGTTCTAGCTTGTTCAACAGGCCCGCACACGGCTCGGTCCTCAATCGACACAAGCGGAGCTACAGCACACAGGCCCCAAAGTCCTGCTGCCCTTACTCTCCGCTCGGTCTCATTTTCTTGCCATGTGTATCATGTGCTATCTCTACCCGAGCAATGTGCCTCTAGCCTATTCTCGCGAGTAGTTCCAACTACTCGACTTGTACCGAATCCTACTCTATCCTAGCAATGCAGTGGCTAACGGGGTTTGCAATCCTAAACCCCAACCCATGGTTTTCTTGGCTATGCAGTGGGGTTTCCAAACAAGACTCTGATGCACAACATAAAGAAAACAAGTATGTGCTCAAAACAATAAAAATTTATAAAATGGTTAATGCAAACCGGGGCTTGCCTTGCTGCTCTTGGTCGTAGGCTAGCTGTTCCTCCGGAGTAACGAAGTCTAGGACTTCGGGTTCCTCCTCGACCTTAGCGACTACATGATAAGAACAATGTATGTATTAATTAAATGCTTTTGTATTAACTTTGAAGTTGTGAAGTCTATAACCTTTACTAGATAGACCTAATGACTGTGAAACTTTTACTGTGGCTTGGTTACAACCTAAACAGAGACTTGGTCAAGTTTTAGTTGCAGCAAAGCTCATTTGAGCCCTCCACAAATAATTATGTCCTTGACCTTAATTAAAGGCTTTTAGGGTGTTCTAGGTATTTTCATGAAACAAACTATGACTTTCTGAAAACTAGATTTTCAGAGGGTTCTAATGGAATTGGTCTCACTTAATTTGGAAGTCTCTAACTAAAGATATGAGCTAAACAATTTCAGAGAAAATTCTGAAAATGTTTCTGAACATTTTCTATTTTCTCTGGAACAGTTTTACTAATCACACCATTAGGTGGACTAAATGAGCTCAAATGGATCTGAAATTTTTATGGTAGTTCAAGGATATTTTGGTGAACATCTCAGCAAAATTTCAGGATTTTCCTCCAAATGATTCTCCAGTTAAAATTCCTAACAGTTTAAACTTTAAGGAATTAATTCTGGAGAATTAAGGAATCTCATGAAGTGACACTTGATTTTCTGGAAAGTACTCAAAGAGCTGAATCCAGCAAAATTTGGTTCACTCAATTTGGAGCTTTCTAGCCAAAGTTATAAGGATTTGAAGTTTGAAGGAAATCTGAAAATCGGGGAAAAGTTTAAACTCGCGCGTGGGCCCAGGAGACACGCGTCGCACGCCGAAGCGACAGCACACCGCGGCCCACAAGGCTTTTGCGCGCCAGCACACCCGATCCCGGCCGCAGCCGGATCCCGATTCAAAATATCGGCCGCTGACAGCTGGGGTCCACCCCCTTCTTCAACCTCGCGACACCCGCGCTCCGCCGCCGAGGGACCTCGCCGGAGAGCTCGCCGCCGGCTGCTGTACAGCTTCAAACTTCTTGATTCTGGCCGCCCCTGCCTACTTTTACTTGGGGAACATGATCCGAGGGTCAGCTGCTCATGACAACGGCCGGAGCATGGTCGGCGACGAGCCGCCATATCGGAACGACTTCGGCCATGTCGGCTGATGCTCCTAGTGCCTCAGCTACTTGGGAAACCGGTCGGGGAGCATCAGTGGACCTCAGAGAAGGTCGACATGAACTCGGGGCAGCTCGGGGAAGGCCCGAAATAGGTCCTCACCGTGCGCCCGATACCCCCCGTGCGTTCCGCCATTAGTAGACCTTGAATTACGCCGGGCACAGAAGTTCTCCGGCCCAGAGTTGTGAAGGCAACTTGTGCGTCACCGTGTCTAGTTCGTGTGGGAGTGGCCTGAGGCCCTCTAATCCTTTCTAGAGCACGAATTAAACAGAATCGTACCCGAGGGTCGTTCTGCACACAGAAAGGGGAAAAGTGGAAATTCGCCGCCGGTGAGCAACCACTCGAGCTGTGGCTCGGGGATGAGCAGCACCGATCACTTGCGCGTCCAAGGGTGCCTTGGCTCGGGCGTGACAACGCCCAGGTTGGGCTGTCCACGAGAGCCCGAGGTGCGGCGGTTTCCAGTTCCGAGTTTGATCTTTCGGCACAGCCGATATCACTCGGTTTCAATCGATTTCTATCAATGGGAAGGATGGAGGATGGTTGCTAGTACCTTGCTGGGACCTTGGAATGGAAAGAGGGAGCTGCGATCGGCTTGATCAAGCAGGAACTCGAGCGGCGGCGATGGCAGTGGGAAAAGCAGTCGCGCACGTCGGTAGCTCGGGGAAATGGTGACTGAGGCACGCCGGGGAGGGAATAAATAGCTCGGCCGGCTGGCCTCCGGCTTGGGGCACGCAGCAGGAGCTGGCGCCGGCCGGCCCCTTCGGTGGCGCGCGCGCACAACAGCCGGGAACCGACTGAACTGTGGTTCAGTCGGTTTGCTTTGAGGCTGAGGCTGACATGTGGGTCCCACTCCTCTTTTAACCTCTGAAATTTATTCCTAACAGCTGTGGTAAACAGTGAACCCTATTCTACCCTTGGCAACTCAAATTATTCACCCAAGAGCCATTTGAATTGATCAAAGTTCAAATGAGGTTTGGTTTGAATGAATTTCAGCACAAGTGCAGTTTGAAATTCAAATAAAGTTTGAATTTCTCCCCCTTAGCTCATGTCAAGATCAACTCCAAATGGAGTGAAAATTGGTGTGTGAGCTCACAAAAATGTGCTGAGCAAGAATATGCCTTCCACTTTTAAATTCAGTGGGTGAAAACAGTTTGAATTTGAATATGTTTTCAAACTGCCCCTTTCCTATCTACACCCAAGATGACCTCAAAAATGTTTTGAATTTGGGTGAAACTTGGCATGGACATCCTTGGCAAAGTGTAGGAGTTTTCATATGTCCAGCCCATCTATATCACATGTGGGAAGTACCACTTTTGCAATGTGTGAGTTTGTTCCCTAATGAGCATGTTGATAATTGTTACTTGCTCTTTATTTGTGTTCATCATTTTTCCTCAAATGAGGTGTGTGATGTGGGGATGAACACTGCAAATGGGTGTCAAAAACTGAGGCCCTTACACGCCCCTCATTGGAGACACCCGTAGATATACGTGATCTCCAACTTTGAATTGTAATGGGCGCCTTCTCCGGTCCGCATACTGTTTCTGACGGGATTGAGCGGCTTTTAGGTTCGCTTGAATTAGTCGAACCTTTTCTTCCGCGTTGTTGACAAGGTCAATCCCGAAGGTAACCCTTTCGCCAGACTCACACCAGTTCAATGGTGTGCGGCATTTTCTTCCGTATAGCGCCTCGTAGGGCGCCATCTTGATGCTGGCTTGGTACCCATTGTTGTACGAGAACTCGGCCAACGGCAAGTGATCATCCCAATTCTTGCCGTGGTTGATAGCACAAGCTCGTAGCATGTCTTCTAGGATTTGATTTACCCGCTCGGTTTGTCCATCCGTCTGCGGGTGGTAGGCTGAACTACGGATCAGCTTCGTCCCCAAGGCAGCGTGTAGCTGCTCCCAAAAACGGGACACAAATAAAGTGCCCCGATCCGATATGATCGTACGGGGTACGCCGTATAAGCATAGGATCCGTGAGATGTACAGCTCAGCGTACTTCTTGGCGTTGTAGTTGGTGTTGACCGGGATGAAATGGGCCACTTTGGTGAGCCGATCGACGATCACCCACACCGAATCATGTTTCTGTAAGGTGGTGGGTAAACCGACGACGAAATCCATGCTCACGTCCTCCCACTTCCAGGCAGGAATGCCCAGTGGTTGCAGCAGTCCCGGTTTCCGCATATGATCTGCCTTCACCCTTCGACATGTATCGCACTCGGACACGTATTTAGCAGTCTCTCGCTTCATCCGTGTCCACCAAAACTTTCTTCTGAGTTCTTGATACATTTTGTTGCTGCCGGGGTGAATAGAAAACTTTGATAAGTGAGCCTCATCAAAGATTTTCTTCCGTAACTCCGGGTTTCGGGGTACGACAATCCGGTCCTTGAACCATAGGACGCCGTCTCCGTCCTTCCGGAAACATTTCAATTCCCCACTGTCTACACGTCTCTGTAAATGTGACATGCCCTTGTCATTCTTCTGGGCTGCCGCTATCTCTTCACGGATGGTGGGGATCAAAGCTAGGTTGTAGAGAGCGCCGTGTGGAATCACATGTAGTGGTGGTTCGCTCTCTTCCAACGGTGTGATGGTCAGTGTATTGACGTGTGACTTGCGGCTCAGCGCATCTGCCACTACGTTTGCCTTGCCCTGATGATAATGGATTTCTATCTCGTAATCCTTTATCAGTTCTAACCATCTTCGTTTCCTCATGTTCAGCTCCTTCTGAGTGAATATGTACTTGAGGCTTTTGTGGTCGGTATATAAATGTACGAGGTTACCGAGTAGGTAGTGCCTCCACATCTTCAGTGCAAGTACCACGGCAGCGAGCTCCAAGTCGTGAGTTGGATAATTCTGCTCATGGTTCCTAAGCTGCCGTGATCCATACGCGACCACTCTTCGGTCTTGCATCAGCACACACCCGAGCCCAATGCCGGATGCATCGCAGTACACATCGAACGGTTTTGTTGTGTCTGGCTGCGCCAAAACCGGTGCTGATGTCAGGTGCTTGACTAAAGCCTTGAATGCTGCTTCACATGCTGGACTCCAAACATATTTGGTAGCCTTCTTCAGCAGATCTGTCATTGGCTTGGCAATCTTCGAGAAGTTCGGAATGAACCTCCGATAATATCCCGCGAGTCCGAGGAAACTCCGTACCTCATGAACAGTTCTCGGGGATTTCCAATTCAGCACTTGCGTGATCTTGCTCGGGTCCACAGCGATACCCTCCGCTGAGATGATATGCCCGAGGAAAGGCACTTGCGATATCCAAAACTCGCATTTGCTGAACTTTGTGTATAACTTGTGATCCCGCAGCCGTTGCAAGACTATACGCAGATGTTTCTTGTGATCTTCCTCCGACTTGGAATATACCAGGATGTCGTCGATAAAGACCACGACAAACTTGTCCAGCTCCGGCATGAACACCGAGTTCATTAAGTACATGAAGTGAGCTGGAGCATTGGTGAGGCCGAAGGACATGACCAGGTACTCATAAAGTCCATACCTTGTCGAGAAAGCTGTCTTTGGAATGTCCTCCGCCCTTATCTTAATCTGATGGTACCCGGATCTTAAATCCATCTTGGAAAAGATCTTTGCTTCGACCAACTGATCAAACAACATGTCGATCCGTGGCAACGGGTACTTGTTCTTGATGGTTACGGCATTTAATGGACGATAGTCCACGCAAAGCCGCAACGTTTCATCCTTCTTTTTGACAAATAATGCCGAACAGCCCCATGGTGAGGAGCTCGGCCTAATAAAACCCTTCTCCAGAAGGTCCGTGAGCTGAGTCTTCAGTTCAGCCAACTCCTTGGGCGCCATCTTGTACGGCCTTCAGGATATTGGCATGGTTCCTGGTGTAAGTTCAATCTTGAACTCCACCTCTCTATCGGGTGGCATCCCCGGCAAATCGTTCGGGAATACATCAGGGAACTCTCGGACCACTGGAATGTCTTCCAATCTGATGGTTGTGGCTTGATAGACACTTGGAAGTTTTATTTCTGGACTGTCCAGAAATAATGAGTGAGAACCGTGCATTTCTGAGTTTAACTGTACGACTCGAAGGACGGTGTCTAAAACAGCGCCGTGGCGGGTTAACCACGACATCCCTAGGATGACATCGACCTTCTGTCCCTCCAAGACAATGAGAGACGTGGGGTACACTCTACCCGCTAAGCATAATGGTGCTTTGGAGACCATTACGCTTGCTGAAATCTTCCCACCCGGTGAACAAATTAAATATGGACTATCGGTGGGTAGTATTGGCAAACTGTGTTTAGCAATGAAAGCTTGGCTAATAAAATTATGCGTGGCGCCGGAATCAAACAGTACTATAGCGGGATGCTGGTGGAGTTGGAACATACCCGCAAGGATTGGCTCGCCCTCCGGCACGTCCTCAATGACAAGCTGGTGGACAGTGCCGGGCCTAGGGTTTGCCCGCCGCGCATTAGTAGGGTTCCGGGGTTGATTCCTCCCTGGAAACTGTGGTGCCACTCCGCCGCCTTGCCTCTCCGGGCAACTGCTCGCGAAGTGTCCTGGACGACCACACTTGTAACATGCGGCCGCTGCTGGTGGAGTACTCGGTGGACGAAAGCCCGGCATGCGTTGCGGAGGTGCAAACGCACGAGGCATCGCCCGCTGCTGCTGTTGTTGTTGCGGTGGTGCTGGCAGTGCCGGCCGGAATGCCGGTGAAGAGTACGGTCGACTGCGGAACGGCATCGACCGCTGTGGTGGCTGCCAGCGTGGGCCTGATGGTGGGCGATTCACCATCCGAAACTTCCGAGAAGGACCGCCTCCTTCTCCGCTGCTCTGCGGCGCGCTTCGCTTTCGCTCTGCCGCCGCCAACTCCTTGCCAGAGTCCTCCTGAACAATCGCAGCATCAATGATGTCGTTGAGGCTGCCGCGATTGAACATCGCCAACTTGTCCTTCAGGAGCGGGTTAAGCCCCTGGTAAAAATGGTCCCGCCGCTTCTCGTCCGTATCTGCGTGATACGACGCGTAGAGCGCGAGATCGTTGAATGCCCTGGAATATTCCAGCGTGTTCCGGCTCCCTTGTTACAGGTGTAAGAACTCCTGCGTCTTCCTCTTCATCAAACCTAGTGGTATGTGATAGGCCCTGAAGGCCGTCCGGAACTCCGCCCAGGTCATCACTCGGTCGGTGGGCTGTGAAGCACAGAAGTTGGCCCACCACGCGCTCGCGGATCCCTGGAGCTGCTGGACCGCGAACTGAGTCTTGCGCTGCTCGCTAATTTGGAGCAGCCCGAACTTCATTTCTATGGCGCGGAGCCAGTTGTCCGCGTCAAGTGGTTCATCCACCCTTGAGAATACAGGGGGATGAGTCGCCAGGAAGTCGGAGTAGGAGCTCTGTTGGCGCTCCTCACGATCTTGACGTCTCTCTGGGCGAGACGTATTGGCGATGAGAGTCTGCAGCAACTCTGTGTGCTGCTGATGCGAGCCCGCCATTGCCGCGACAATGTCGGCCAATGTAACCGTTGGCAGTGGCGGTGGCGGTGTTTGCTGTTGCTGTTGCTGCTGCTGTCCCGAGGAGTCCTCGGGAGGTGGTTGGGAGGTCTCTCCCCCTTGACTGGTACCCCCAACGTCAGGGTTGGCACGAGTACGCGTCATTCTGAAATTCAAAATAGCAGCGATTAGCACATGTCTTACTTAAAATTCCATACGCAACAGTAGGCATTGAAGTGACACATGATTAATTTGCACAACATTCACATATATTGATAAAGCATACACTTTATACAAGATACATTATTCTCGGATCTCCGAGAAGTCGTGCTCATGTCGTCACTACCTATACATACGCTACTGTCTACACGACATGTCACCGATTACAAAAGTTGGGTTACGCTACCCTAGCTGCCCTACTTGGCAACCGTAACCCCCTACTCGGAGTAGAACTCGACCTCCTGTGGGTCGTCCTCCTCCGGTACCTCTGCTGGTGGCTCGGGGTCTACCACCTCTTCTCCCATTCCGGGTTCTCCCATGGCTGGAAGACCCAAGACTACCGGTACGCCCAATACCGGGGGCACGAGGTCCTGCAAGGCATGCACCTCGTCCATAGCTTGGTTGTAGTCCTCTTCCCAGCCTTGGCCTTCCTCGATAGCGTCGTCCCGCTCCTGAGCAAGGTCCTCATTCTGTTGGGTTAGGGTCTGTACCAGCTCTTGCAACGCCGCGATGTCAACACGGCTCTTCTTCTTTGCCTTCTTCAGACGACGCAACTGATTGTGTTGTTCATTCAGTCGCTTGATCGTCGGAAGGAGCACATTGTGGAGTGCGCTGTGAGCACTCTCAAAATGATCTCCACGGCTTGTGCTCTCCTTGAGCTTGGTGGCGAGATGCTCCGTATGAACAGCTTGGCTGTCCATCACAGCGTTTCCCGCCCTCATTTGGAGGCTTAGGTTTGCCTCCGCGGGGTTGTACCTTGGGCAATTCGGGTCTGTTGGCTCCAGGTACCTTTCCTCCCACACATGCTGAGCTCGTCCCTCCACCGGAACGAGTGCGTATGGTGTGCCCTCCATATCCTGCACGTGCAGTTGGCAGAAACGTGACATAGTGTCACGGGCTGCCACTTGCCACATCCCTTCCGGTTGTCTTCCTCTCACCGTGACGGTGAATGGCACCCAACCGGGTGGCGTAGGTCCTAAGTGAACCTCGACATGGATCGTCCACGTTTTGTTCCCCTCTTCGCCTTCTTCCTTGGTGAAGTATTGCGGCATCTGGTTGTACCCGAAATATTGGAGCATTTGCCACAATGCTTCCGGGTAGCCGCTACGGTCAGAACAGTGGGAAACTACCCACCCGTTCTCCAACTGTTTATCTGCTGCCATCTGTAAAAGTATATTTGAGAAATGTCAAATATTTATTTAAACAGTAAACCATTGAGTTATAACATAAGATATGTCATTGAACCCATAACACTTGGAAACATAGTTCAAATTTTTAAACAAATTTGACTGCTGATCTGCTGTTACCATGACAGCCCTGACCAGTTTCCATATCAACCTGATTTAGGCCATGTTAAAGGCAAAACCAATTCTGGAGCTCAACATAAAAGTTAAAGTTAACTTCAATATCTTTCCAGAAAGTATTTGGTTGGCCTAAGATCTGTCCTGGTTCAAAAGTTATGAGATGTCAAAGTTAACAGAATTTCTGGAATCAATTGGACAGCACCTCCCTGCTTTAGATACTGATTTGATCCAAGAATCCCAGTTAATTCTGTTCCCAATCTGACAAAACTTTCTGTTACGAAGTCGTAACCCATCTCATAAGCTTTCTATAAGTACCTCATTTCCTATTTTTGGATTTTTAATCATGAAGTTATGCTTAATTTACAGAGAGTTTACAGAGAGTCTTTGCTCTGTCCTGTTTTCTGGACAGTTTCAACTCTACTGCATTTTTCGAGTGGTTAATGGATGAAACACCTCTGGACCTCAACAGAAGAGTTGTAAAGCTCTTCCAACGCTTTCCAGAAATGTATCATACGACCCCAACCTCGAAAGAACTCAACCTCTAACCTCTGATTAACTTCAGCCTTGATTCAGCTGAAAACAGAGTGCTCTGTCCTTAACAACCTATAAGTTGAAAACTTGTTAACTTTGAATATCCTGTTCAAGGGAAGGAGTTACATCAAGTTTTACTACTTTGGATCAAAACCTTAAAGTTTTTAAATGAAGTTGTTCATTTAGTTGGGTGTGACGTCGATGCGTCACCAGATTTTTGTCGGTACTACGTCCTCACAAAGGAAAAACCTATACCGGACTTAGCCGGCTTCGTTAGTTCAGTGGCACTACTCGTCACTCGCACACAGATGCTACACGTCTACCGTTTCGTGGTAAGGCTACCTGCAAAAACTCAAACAATCATCAGACTCGGTTGCACACCGAGCCCGGAATCTATACAGTTTGTACACCCGGCCGTCATCACTCGCCCGGATGTTCTCAAGCCAACCACGCCTTGAGTTACGTGTTCACGTTTTAGACCACGTGACGGGGTCTCCCATGTTGCACCACGCACGCCAGGGACAGACGTTGCTCGAATACCCCAAACGACATGAAGAGTCGTAGAGGATATCAAAGCGGGTCAGGTTATCTGCCACCCGTGGGGCTCCACCCTTCAGCTTGTGCGCACTGGTGGACAGCGCTTACGTGCACCCCCCAAGACATGAACGTCCCGAGATACACGATTTTCCGACATAACAAATAGGTTAATATGCCACTTTCCATATGCTAATAACATCCTTATACGGGCTACTAACTTGTTCCTCACTGGATTTTTGAAAAACAAGACCTTTGTACTGTATTAAACCTCAAGCGAGCTCTGATACCAACGCTGACACGACCCCATTTGGTCCTGTCGAGCCAGGATCACGCTGAGGGGTGCTGCGTTGCACAGCACCGTATAACACACGTCAAAGGTACAAAGCGGAAGCGGAAGTTTATTACATAAACAGTTTTATGACCTGTTTACATCAAAATACGTTTAGTCCACACTCGCGGGCGTAGACTAAGCATCAAGTGCACGTTCAGCCCTCGAACGTGTCCTTGCTAGGACACACGCACACTAGCTCTGCGGCGTGCACGACTCCCACTCGACGGGGTTCCCCTCCTGGGGTTCCGTCTCCTCTTCGGGAGTCCCTTCCTCATAGAACCCTGCAAAAGCTTCAAACACAAGCAGTGAGCACGAAGGCTCACCAAGTCTGACCCGTCTCACCTAAACATGGAACTTCTACATGAGGGTAATGGGTTGCATGAGGTAAAAATCATTTGCAAGGACTCGCCTAATTAGTAGAACCTTACTTTCAAGTTTTAGCAGCAGGTTGTGGAGAACCTTACGCTAAGGCACATGAGAGAGCCACAATCAAACAAGAAACTCATTTCTCTCATGTACTTTGCCCAAAGTTGAAAAGAACTTTAATTCGCTCTAAGCTACAGCATATCATTAACAATCAATGTCCAGCTTTCAATCAGCAACATTTTAACATGTAACTAGCCTGTTCTTTCTACGTCACGGTACAGTGAACAAGTGGTACTCACTGACCGTGAGGGACGGCGATTATAATCGATTTACACCTGCAGGGTTACCCGAACAACCCGTCACGTACGCCCGTACTCGATGTTGCCTACAACAACCATCACGGACGCCGTACGCGACTACCTTTCACCCGTTAGCCAAATATTGAACCGGTCACATCGTCCCGAGCAAGAGGTCTCTGCACGCGCATCTCTGTGCCGCCAGCCGATTTACACCTCGAGCTCTCAACCTACCCTCTGAACGACGGGCAATGCCTCAATACCCAGCTACCCGAGTTACATCAGTTTCCCGGTTCCCATATAGCCGGTAGGTCTTCGGTACTGTTCTAGCTTGTTCAACAGGCCCGCACACGGCTCGGTCCTCAATCGACACAAACGGAGCTACAGCACACAGGCCCCAAAGTCCTGCTGCCCTTACTCTCCGCTCAGTCTCATTTTCTTGCCATGTGTATCATGTGCTATCTCTACCCGAGCAATGTGCCTCTAGCCTATTCTCGCGAGTAGTTCCAACTACTCGACTTGTACCGCATCCTACTCTATCCTAGCAATGCAGTGGTTAACGGGGTTTGCAATCCTAAACCCCAACCCATGGTTTTCTTGGCTATGCAGTGGGGTTTCCAAACAAGACCCTAATGCACAGAATAAAGGAAACAAGTATGTGCTCAAAACAATAAAAATTTGTAAAATGGTTAATGCAAACCGGGGCTTGCCTTGCTGCTCTTGGTCGTAGGCTAGCTGTTCCTCCGGAGTAACGAAGTCTAGGACTTCGGGCTCCTCCTCGACCTTAGCGACTACATGATAGAAACAATACATGTATTAATTTAATGAATTTGTATTAAGTTTGAAGTTGTGAAGTCTATAACCTTTGCTAGATAGACCTAATGACTTTGAAACACTCAGAGAGCTGAATCCAGCAAAATTTGGTTCACTCAATTTGGAGCTTTCTAGCCAAAGTTATAAGGATTTGAAATTTGAAGGAAATCTGAAAATCGGGGAAAAGTTTAAACTTGCGCGTGGGCCCAGGGGACACGCGTCGCACGCCGAGGCGATGGCACATCGCGGCCCACAAGGATTTTGCGCGCCAGCACACCCGATCCTGGCCGCAGCCGGATCCCGATTCAAAATATCGGCCGCTGACAGCTGGGGTCCACCCCCTTCTTCAACCTCGCGACACCCGCGCCCCGCCGCCGAGGGATCTCGCCGGAGAGCTCGCCGCCGGCTGCTGTACAGCTCCAAACTTCTCGATTCTGGCCGCCCCTGCCTACTTTTACTCGGGGAACAAGATTCTTGGGTCAGCTGCTCATGACAATGGCCGGAGCATGGTCGGCGACGAGCCGCCACCTCAGAATGACTTCGGCCGCGTCGGCTGACTTCTCTAGCACCTCAGCTACTTGGGAAATCGGTCGGGGAGCATCAGTGGACCTCAGAGAAGGTCGACATGAGCTCGAGGCAGCTCGGGGAAGACCCGAAATAGGTCCTCACCGTGCGCCCGATGCCGCCCGTTCGTTCCGCCATTAGTAGACCTTAAATTACTCCGGGCACAGAGGTTCTCCGGCCCAGAGTTGTGAAGGCAACTTGTGCGTTACCGTGTCTAGCTCGTGTGAGAGCGGCCTGAGGCCCTCTAATCCTTTCTAGAGCACGAATTAAACAGAATCGTACCCGAAGGTCGTTCTGCACACAGAAAGGGGAAAAGTGGAAATTCGCCGCCGGTGAGCAACCACTCGAGCTGTGGCTCGGGGATGAGCAGCACCGGTCACCTGCGCGTCCAAGGGTGCCTTGGCTCGGGCGTGACAACGCCCTGATTGGGCTGTCCACGAGAGCCCGAGGTGCGGCGGTTCCAAGTTCCGATTTTGATCTTTCGGCACAGCCGATATCACTCGGTTTCAATCGAATTCTAGCAACGGGGAGGATGGAGGAAGGTCTCTAGTACCTTGCTGGGGCTCTGGAGTGGAAGGAGGGAGCTGCGATCGGCGTTCTCCGACCAAGTCCGAGCTGCGGAAGTTTTCGGCTGGCGCTGAGTTCTTGTGGGGAAGAACGGTGGTGCCTCGGCTGAGGAGGGGGCAGGCGCCTTAAGAAGGCTCTGCACCGCCTCATGCCCACGCGTGGGCAAGCAGCTGGTGGCGCGGCGGCTGGCCTCGGTGGCGATCACCGCTGCGGCTCGGCGACCCGAGTGAAAAAGTCTCAGTCGGTTTGATCTGAGCAGTGGCTGACATGTGGGTCCCACCTCCAGTTTTAACCTCTGAAATTTACTCCTAATCACTGTTGTAAACAGTGAACCCCATACTACCCTTGGCAATTCAAATTATTCACCCATGAGCCATTTGAATTGATCAAATTTCAAATGAGGTTTGGTTTGAATGAATTTCAGCACAAGTTCAGTTTGAAATTCAAAGAAAGTTTGAATTTCTCCCACTTAGCTCATGTCAAGATCAACTCCAAAAGGAGTGAAAATTGGTGTGTGAGCTCACAAAAATGTGCTTAGTAAGAATATGCCCCCCACTTTTAAATTCATTGAATAAAAACAGTTTGAATTTGAATATGGTTTCAAACTGCCCTCTTCCTAACTATACCCAAACTGACCTCAAAAAGGTTTCGAATTTGGGTGAAACTTGGCATGGACATCCTTAGTAAAGTGTAGGAGTTTTCATATGTCCAGCCCCTCTATATCACATGTGGGAAATACCACTTTTGCAATATGTAAGTTTGTTCTCTAATGAGCATGTTGATAATTGTTACTTGCTCTTCATTTGTGTTCATCATTCTTCCTCAAATGAGGTGTGTGGTGTGGGAATGAACACTGCAAATGGGTGTCAAAAACTGAGGCCCTTACAGAAGCCTGGTGGAGCTGGAGTCCGCCGTCTGCCTGTCAACCGTTAGCGTGCGCGTCAGCGACACAGCCGGTTGACCGGAGTGTCGTCCCCACCGAAGTCGAGAGTTCACGGCGGCGACGACGAGGCGGTCTACCTCACGTATCCACTGCTGGGTCGCTGAATGAGGTGCATCCCCATCAGGTGGATTGTGCAATAGTGCTCTTGCTGCAGCTAGTGCACCCCAGTGGGGTACGCTTAGAGCTGCAGAAGATCTCACGCTGGTTGGCGCCTGCATTGCCGGAGTCGGCGTTGCCCGAGTCGGCTGCTGGCTACCAGCTTGCGCCGACACACTCCGTCCTGAGTGTGTCGACATGTACTCCCCGCTGGTCACGGTTCACCGTGAACGCGGAGGAGGAGAGTTTGCCGCTGAAGGAAGCTTGGTCATCTTCATCGGCGGAAACTCGTTGCGCAAGGGAAAAGCCCCCTACCTGGCGCGCCAAATGTCGAATTGTGTGGTCGACACTTCCCCCGGACCTACACTGGGCAGCCCACAGAGGTTCTTTTTTGGAGGGGCTTGGACGAGTTAAGGAGGAGCTTGACACGGCGAGTTTTACGTGGTTCAGGCCGCCGGAGCATAAAACCCTACGTCCACGGCGAGCTGAGGAGCTCGCTTTATTGCTTGTTGCTCAGAACCGGAGTCCTGAGCTTGGGGATGAGTGATGTCTAGCGTATGAGTTGCTGGAGAGCGAACCCTTGCTAACGTTGCCTACCCGAGCCTTTTATAGTCCAAGGCTCGGGTGGCTTACA
The DNA here is from genome assembly GCA_030760725.1 of Neostapfia colusana. Classification (NCBI taxonomy): domain Eukaryota; kingdom Viridiplantae; phylum Streptophyta; class Magnoliopsida; order Poales; family Poaceae; genus Neostapfia; species Neostapfia colusana. Next base: position 17,382 of record JASWHV010000472.1, on the reverse strand, counting down.
AGGGGGGCCCGGGACCCGACAGGTGGTCCCGGGGACATTGCCTGCAGACTACCGTATCCGCAGTTATGTCAGTAGTTGTCTCTGGCGAAGGATTCTGAGTCTTCGTCTTGCCGCCCTGCCCATGCCGCATGCTAGTCGTAGTGGTTGATGACGGCGGTAGCGGCATGGGATGTCTTGTCGCTGCGTTTATTGGCTGGCAGGCTCTGACACCGCGCGCCAGTCTGTGACGCGACTGTGCGCAACGGCACCTGACAGAGGCGTGCTCCACGTCTCCGCGTCTTGGGAAGGCACGGGCCTTGAATACTGTCAAAGTGTTCGGTCGACACTTCCCCCAGGCCTGCACTGGGCAGCCCGCGGAGGTTCTTTTTTCGGTGGGGCTAGTCCCTTCCGGAGAGCTTGCGCGGATGGACGAGTTAGTAAGAGCTTGACACTGTGAGTTTTACGTGGTTCAGGCCGCCGGAGTGTAAAACCCTACGTCCACGGCGAGCTATGGAGCTCGCTGTATTGCTTGCTGCTCAGGGCCGGAGTCCTGAGCTTGGGGGTGAGTTACAGCTTGGGTGTGAATGGCTAGCGTATGAGTTGCAGAGGTGCGAACCCTTGCTATCGTCGCCTACCCGAGCCTTTTATAGTTCAAGACTCGTGTGGCTTACAAGGGGGCCCAGGACCCGACAGGTGGTCCCGGGGAGATTGCCTGCAGACTATCGTATCCGCAGTTATGTCGGTTGTTGTCTCTGGCGAAGGCTTCTGAGTCTTCGTCTTGCCGCCCTGCCCATGTCGCATGCTAGTCGTAGTGGTTGATGACGGCGGGAGCGGCATGGGATGTCTTATCGCTGTGTTTATTGGCTGGCAGGCTCTGACACCGCGCGCCAGTCTGAGATGCGACTGGGCGCAACGGCACCTGACAGAGGCGTGCTCCGCGTCTCCGCGTCTTGGGAAGGCGCGGGTCTTGAATGCTTTGTACGGTAAAGGCATGGCGTGCGTTCACTCCTGCTGCCTACCGCGCCGGGCGGCAGCACTGCTCTGTTGGCCACGTGTCGGACCCAGAGCTCTCCTCTGAGGAGAGGGGGGGCTCCGGCTCCACTGGACACGTGGAGCCTTCGGAGCTCACCCCCGCGGAGGGGGCGAGGTCCGGTCTTCCGGGCCACGTGGCAGGCTCGGAGCTATCCTTTGAGGAGAGGAGAGCCCCGGCCCTGCCGGACACGTGGTGCCTTCGGAGCTCGCCCTTGCGGAGGGGGCGAGGTCCGGCCTCCTGGGCCACGCGGCAGGCCCGGAGCTATCCTCCGTGGGGAGGGGAGCACCGGCCCCGCTGGACATGTGGCGCCTTCAAACCTCGCCCCTGCAGAGGGGGCGAGGTCCTTAGGAATTTTTACCCTGTGCGCGGGGGTACCCGGTATTGAGGGCACCGACAGTGGCCCCCGGGCTCACCTCGGGGGAGGTAACGAGCCCGAGGTGAGGCCTTCTCCTACCCGCGCACTTTCTTGTCTTGAGTGCTCTCTGTGCTGGCAGGGTCTTGATGGCTTCGGAGTTCAGCCTCTGAGGAGAGGGTGAAGCCTGGCATCGGAGCTCGCCTCTGAAAGGAGGGCGAGGGCTGGCGTCGGAGCTCGGCACAGCCGTAGGGGCGGAGGTCCGGAAGTCATCGAAGCTCAGGCCAGCGAAGGGCGTGAGGTCCGGCATCAGCGCTCGCCTCTGAAAGGAGGGCGAGGGCTGGCCTCGGAGCTCGGCCTAGCTGCGGGGGGCGGAGGTCCGGAAGTCATCAGAGCTCAGGCCAGCGAAGGGCGTGAGGTCCGGAGGTCATCGGAGCTCAGGCCAACAAAGGTCGTGAGGTCCGGCATCAGCGCTCGCCTCTGAAAAAGGGCGAGGGCTGGCCTCGGAGCTCGGCCCAGCTGTGGGAGCGGAGTCCGGCAGTCATCGGAGCTCAGGCCAATGAAGGGCGTGAGTTCCAGCATCAGCGCTTGCCTCTGAAAAGAGGGCGAGGGCTAACCTCGGAGCTCGGCCCAGCTGTGGGGGCGGAGGTCCGGAAGTCATCGGAGCTCAGGCCAATGAAGGGCATGAGTTCCGGCATCAGCGCGCACCTCTGAAAAGAGGGCGAGGGCTGGCCTCGGAGCTCGGCCCAGCTATGGGGGCGGAGGTCCGGAAGTCATCGGAGCTCGGCCCAGCTGTGGAAGCGGAGTCCGGCAGTCACCGGAGCTCAGGCCAACGAAGGGAGTGAGGTCCGGCATCAGCGCTCGCCTCTGAAAAGAGGGCGAGGGCTAGCCTCGGAGCTCGGCCCAGCTGTGGGGGCGGAGTCCGGAAGTCATCGGAGCTCAGGCCAGCGAAGGGCGTGAGGTCCGGCATCAGCGCTCGCCTCCGAAAAGAGGGCGAGGGCTGGCCTCAGAGCTCGGCCTGGCTGTGGAGGCGGAGTCCGGCAGTCATCGGAGCTCAGGCCAACGAAGGGCGTGAGGTCCGGCATCAGCGCTCGCCTCTGAAAGGAGGGTGAGAGCTGGCCTCGGAGCTCGGCCTGGCTGTGGAGGCGGAGTCCGGCACTGCTCAGTGGTCCCCTCTTTCCTGTCCCTTAGTCTCATTTGGCTTACTGTCCCAGGCCGGAATACGGGGCTTGGGTAATCCAATGCACTTGGTCCCGGAGGTCTGGCCCCAGCCCAAGTCAGGGTGTAACAGTCCGGCCCCCTGGTACTCAGACTGTAGCGCCGGGGGGCAGAGTGCGCATGCTTTGGGTGCAAGACCGGGCAAAGCAAGGCTCCTGACCCCACGGTCTAGCGTAGGTCATTTCTCGGAGGAGACCAACTAGCATTACAGTACCCCTGTAAGGGGGAGATCCAAAAGGCCACCGGGCCTCTGGCAGGTACCCCAAGCACTACCGCCTTCGGCAGGACGGCAAATATCGACTATGCATGAGAGCAGGAAAGAGGAACCGAGTGTACAATGGACGCACACTGTCTAGAGCGTGGGGAGGTGTTCATATAAATTAATGCGTAATTTAAATAAACACCTAAGTAAGCATGGTGAACTTACTGGGGGGTAGCGTCGGAGCGCCTGTCTTCACGCAGAGCGGGTCATGCGTGGCTTCGTCGTACGCCGGACACGGGGGGACCCCCATGGCAATCTCAGGGGGAAGCATGGCTTCGGCCCCGCATACCATGTGGAAGGGTAGTTCCCGTGACCCGGCCCTGGGAAGTCCGGCTGGCCCTCGACATGGAGGAGCCGGTATCCCCCAACAGCTCTGGGTGCGCGTCTGGACCGGTTGTGTGGGTCTGCTTGGCGTGGACCTGGCATGCATTGCATCCCTAACCGGTTTGACGGCATCCAGGTGGCTCTCGGTCAGTAGGAGCCATGCCGGGTGGCTTAACCGACCAGCGTGCGGGACGACGAGCGTTCCCAGCACTCGCCTCCTTGGACTACTGCGAGCTAGTCGCAGCCTTCCTCCTGGGTTATGCACCGCAATAGGATGTCGTGGCGCCACGCCAATAAAGATACCAACGCGTAGCACTTAGCCATCCGCACCACCCGTTCAGCGAATGCACGTTCATCAGGAAGGATGTCCTTCAAGGAGTCCCGGACCTCCGTGGTCCATGCATCGGGACTACTTGAGCTTCTGGATCTTTAGCGCTGGGTTGCACGGAGTCCCCAGTGACGCTTACGATCCTTTGGCTGCATCCATGGCTGCAGGGCCGCCGGGACTGCCTAGCTTTGAGGCACTGGTTCAGCTCCCTTCGCCCGGCTCAGCAGGCCAGGCTGTGGACCGCAGCAACATCCTCTCGAAGACTCCTTCGGGCGCAGGGGCTCCGATGGAGGCCTTCGTTGAGAGGTCGTCAGCTGCGGCCTTGCCAGCGCGCGGTACATGGCGCAGGTCCAAGGCGAGGAAGTCTTTCTCCAACATCCGCACGTGGAGCAGATAAGCAGCTAGCTGTGGGTCATTGCAGGGCATTCACCCTTAACTTGCTTGATAACTAGCTGGGAGTCGCCCTGTGCCAACAACATGTACCCAGACTGCTCCCCCGATGGCATGAGAAGCAGTATGCCGGCACCGGCCCCCTGCTTTCGCGAGGAGCCGTCGAAGAAGAGCGTCTAGTGAGGCCCGGTGAAGACCGGAGCTCGGTACTTTGGTTCACCGTCTTCGCGGCCCCCTGGGTCCGCCTTCGTTGGCCTCCACACAGCCACGAAGTCAGCCAGTGCTTGGCTCTTGGCTGTCTGACGTGGTCGGGAGCTCAGCTTGAACTCCGCCGTCTTCGGGCTGTCTTCCGGCTTCGGAAGCTGGCAGTGAGTGCCAATTCCGCCCTTTGGCTGCTCTGGCGCTCTTGTCCGCCAGGCTGAAGAGCTCAGAGGCATCGCAGACCTCTCTGGTCGCAAGTTTCTCAAGCATCTTCTCGTCCCGGACACTGTCGATGTGCCACCACCACAGAAGCACTTTGAATATGCGGGATGGTGTTACGTACCTGGGAGAACCGCTGGATGAAGGAACGCAGCGACTCCCCAGGTTGTTGCTTGATGGCGTGGAGGTCAAGTTCCGTGCCGGGACGGGTGTAGGAGCTGCCGAAGTTGGCGATGAACTGCCAGCAGAGCTCTCCCCAGGAAGTTATGGAACCCTGAGGGAGATTCATGAGCCAAGACCGGGCTGGGCCGGTCAAGGCGACGGGGAAGTAGCTGGCCATGACAGCCTCATCCCCTCCTGCGGCAAGCACGGCGGTGGAGTAGATATGGAGGAACTCCGCCGGGTTAACGTTGCCGTCGTACTTTTCGGGCAGGTGTGGCCGAAACTTGCGCGGCCATCTCGCGAAGTGAAGGTGGGGTGCAAGGGCCGCACATTCTGCTCCTGTTGCCGCAGGTATTGGTGCCGCGAACGCTTGGTTCGCACTTGGCACAGTGTACCCCGGCATGGGCAAGGCTGCGCCATATACCGGGGACGCCGTTTGTAGGGCATATGGTTGTGGCATATGCTGTGCGGCGTATGCCTGGGGCAGGGCTCGCGTGGTGAAGATCTGCCCTCCAGGCTGGGTCGAGGCCGACGTCACGCTGTCGCCAGCCTCTTGGTTGTGACGCCTTTCTCGACGTCGCTCAAGGTATACCCGGGCATCATGGTCCAAGTGACACCGTTCCAGCTCTGTCCTCAGATCCGTCGACTGGAACCTGGTGGAGCTCGAATCTGCCGTCTGCTCACCAACCATTGGCGTGCGCATCAGCGACGCAGCCGGTTGGCCGGAGCGTCGTCCCCGCCGAAGTCGAGGTTTTGCGGCGGCGACGACGAGACGGTCTACCTCGCGAATCCACTGCTGGGCCGCAGCCTGAGGCGCGTCCCCAGCAGGCGGATTGCGCAGTAGCGCTCTTGCTGCAGCTAGCGCAACCCCACGGGGTACGCCCAGTGCTACTGAAGACCTGACGCTGGTTGGAGCCTGCATTGCCGGGGTCGGCACTGCCAGAGCCGGTTGCTGGCTCCCAGCTTGCGCCGACACACTCCGTCCTGAGTGTGTCGACATGTACTCCCCCCTGGTCACGGTTCGCCGCGAACGCGGGGGAGGAGAGTTTGCCGCTGAAGGAAGCTTGGTCATCTTCGTCGGCAGAAACTCGTCGCGCAAGGGAAAAGTCCCCTACCTGGCGTGCCAAATGTCGAAGTGTTCGGTCGACACTTCCCCCGGGCCTGCACTGGGCAGCCCGTGGAGGTTCTTTTTTTGGTGGGGCTAGTCCCTTGCGGAGAGCTTGCGCGGATGGACGAGTTAGTAAGAGCTTGACACTGTGAGTTTTACGTGGTTCATGCCGCCGGAGCGTAAAACCCGACGTCCACGGCGAGCTATGGAGCTCGCTGTATTGCTTGCTGCTCAGGGCCGGAGTCCTGAGCTTGGGGGTGAGTTACAGCTTGGGTGTGAATGGCTAGCGTATGAGTTGCAGAGGTGCAAACCCTTGCTATCGTCGCCTACCCGAGCCTTTTATAGTTCAAGACTCGTGTGGCTTACAAGGGGGCCCAGGACCCGACAGGTGGTCCCGGGGAGATTGCCTGCAGACTATCGTATCCGCAGTTATGTCGGTTGTTGTCTCTGGCAAAGGCTTATGAGTCTTCGTCTTGCCGCCCTGCCCATGCCGCATGCTAGTCGTAGTGGTTGATGACGGCGGGGGCGGCATGGGATGTCTTGTCGCTGTGTTTATTGGCTGGCAGGCTCTGACACCGCGTGCCAGTCTGAGATGCGACTGGGCGCAACGGCACCTGACAGAGGCGTGCTCCGCGTCTCCGCGTCTTGGGAAGGCGCGGGTCTTGAATGCTTTGTACGGTAAAGGCATGGCGCGCCTTCACTCCTGCTGCCTACCGCGCCGGGCGGCAGCACTGCTCTGCTGGCCACGTGTCGGACCCGGAGCTCTCCTCTAAGGAGAGGGGGGGCTCTGGCTCCACTGGACACGTGGAGCCTTCGGAGCTCACCCCCGCGGAGGGGGTGAGGTCCGGTCTTCCGGGCCACGTGGCAAGCTATCCTTTGAGGAGAGGAGAGCCCCGGCCCTGCCGGACACGTGGTGCCTTCGGAGCTCGCCCTTGCGGAGGGGGCAAGGTCCGGCCTCCTGGGCCACGCGGCAGGCCCGGAGCTATCCTCCCTGGGGAGGGGAGCTCCGGCCCCGCTGGACACGTGGTGCCTTCAAACCTCGCCCCTGCAGAGGGAGCGAGGTCCTTAGGAAGTTTTACCCTGTGCGTGGGGGTACCCGGTATTGAGGGTACCGACAAATACCTTGTACGGGCAAGGTATGGGCAGTGCTGTGCTGCTGGACATGTGGCGGGCCCGGAGCCCTCCTCAGAGGAGAGGGGGGTCCGGCCCCGCAGGACACGTGGAGCCTTCGGACCTCTCCCCACGGAGGGGGAGGTCCAGCTTCTGTTGGCCACGTGGCAAGCCCGGAGCTCTCCTCTGAGAAGAGGGAGGTCCGGCCCCGCTAGACACGTGGCGCCTTCGGACCTCTCCCCCGCGGAGGGGGGAGGTCCGACTTCTGTAGGCCATGTGGTGGGCCCGGAGCTTTCCTGTGAGGAGAGGGAGGTCCGGCCCCACCGGACACGTGGCGCCTTCGGAGCTCTCCCTGCGGAGAAGGGCGAGTTCCTTAGGCATTTTCCCCTGTGCGCGGGGGTACCCCATATCGCGGCTACCGACAGCAACTTTCGTGGCTCGGAAGGGACGTTCCCGGCTGGGGGAGAGTTTATAGGTCCTTCGTGGGAAAGTGTATGCCGCGGCACCAGGTTGCCTTCTTGCAGGTCCCTGACGCGCTTGGTCCTTTGGCGGAAGTGCTAGGGCACCAGCCGAGGCCGTGCGTTGTGGGGTGTCACCTGCAGCCGGGCCTCATCGACGAGGTCGTCATCTTCACGCCAGAGCGGGTCCAGCACAGCTTCTCCTGGGAGCCCCGGGGTACCCTCCCCTTCTGGCTAAGGCCTTCAAGAGGTAGGGGTACCCGGACCCTTCTTGGGAGACCCAAGGCGTCTTTCCCCTTCTGGCTAAGGCCGTCAAGAGGTTGACAGACCCTGGGCGGCCCCTCGGAGGTAGGGCCGAGGCACAGAGACGTGCACTCGGGTGAGGTCGTTATCTTCGCGCTGGAGCGGGTCCTGCGGGGCTTCTCCCGGGAGCCCCGGGGTACCTACCCTCCCCTTCTGGCTAAGGCCTTCAAGAGGTGGGAGGTCCCGGACTCTTCTTGGGAGACCCAAGGCATCTTTCCCCTTCTGGCTAAGGCTGTCAAGAGGTTGACGGACCCTGGGCGGCCCCCAGGAGGTAAGGCCGAGGCACAAAGACGTGCATTCGGGTGGGGCTGGCCCGGTTCTGCACCATCGGGGCAGGTGCTTGGGCTGCTGCAACTTCTTGGAGCTTCTCCATGGTAGATATCGCGGCAGTGCAGTCTCCACGGACTTTCCGGGGCGGCCGTAGTTGGCTACTGCCCCGGCTCGTCATCACCGGAGCTGGAGTCCTCACCGTTGCGCACCGTCTTTATGACACGCTGAGGCTCCTGGAACCCCACCTGGTGGCCGATGCTGACTGAGGCATCGACCTTCTGCTTGCCCTCCCTTTGAGGGAGGGGCGGAGCATCAGCTCTTAGCTGCCTCCCTTTGTGGAAGCGCTCTGCGAGCCTCTGGATGTCCCAGCACTCGGCAGCAGTATGATTGCTGGTGCCATGCACGGGGCATAGCTCGCCTTGGTCACCATCTGGGGCTGGTGACTGTCGCTTTCTTTTGTCGGGGCACGGCCCCCGAGCTCCACTGGGTGCCGCTGCTGCGGCAACGGGAGCCGCGGCCGGTGACTTCATCTTGCCACTGCCCCGGTTCTTAGCCTTCTTGCTGCCTCCATAGGAAGCAGCGCCAGATCCGGGATGTCCCCCTGACTCAGAGGCTGGCAGGGAGTGCCAGTTCCGCCCTTCTGCTGCTCTGGCGCACTTGTCCGCCAGGCTGAAGAGCTCCGAGACGTCGCGGACCTCTCTGGTCGCGAGCTTCTCGAGCATATTCTTGTCCCGGACAACCCGCCGGAAAGCTACTGTCGGTACCTGAGATATGGGGTACCCCCGCGCACAGGGTAAAATGCCTAAGGTGCTCGCCCTTCTCCGCAGGGAGAGCTCCGAAGGCGCCACGCGTCCGGCGGGGCCGGACCTCCCTCTCCTCAGAGGAGAGCTCCGGGCCCGCAACGTGGCATACAGAAGCCGGACATCCCCCTCCGCGGGAGAGAGGTCCGAAGACGCCACGCGTCCAGCAGGGCCGGACCTCCCTCTCCTCAGAGGTGAGCTCTGGGCCCGCAACGTGGCATACAGAAGCCGCACCTCCCCCTCTGCGGGAGAGAGGTCCGAAGGCGCCACGCGTCCAGCGGGGCCGGACCTCCCTCTCCTCAGAAGAGAGCTCCGGACCCGCCACGTGGCCAGAAGAACGGTGCTGCCTGCCCCCGAGCGGTAGGCAGCGGGCGTAAAGGCGCCCCACACCTTGCCCATACAAGGTATTCAAGGCCCGCGTCTTCCCAAGACGCGGAAACGCGGAGCACGCGCCTGTCAGGTGCCATTGCGCCCAGTCGCATCACAGACTGGCGCGCGGTGTCAGACCCTGCCAGGTAATAAACGCTGCGACAAGACATCCCATGCCGCCTGCGCCGTCATCAACCACTACGACTAGCGTGCGGCATGGGCAGGGCGGCAAGATAAAGACTCAGAAGCCTTCGACCAAAGGCTACCACCGGCGTAACTACAGATACGGCAGATAATAGACAATCTTCCCGGGACCACCTGTCGGGTCCCGGCACCCCTTGTAAGCCGCCCGAGTCTTGGACTATAAAAGGCTCGGGTAGGCATTGATAGCAAGGGTTCACATTTTGCAACTCATACGCTAGCCGTACACTCTCAAGCTGTAACTCACCCCCAAGCTCAGGCCCCCGGCCCTTAGTAGCAAGCAATACAGCGAGCTCCATAGCTCGCCGTGGACGTAGGGTTTTACGCTGCGGCGGCCTGAACCACGTAAAACTCTCTGTGTCAAGCTCTCACTAACTCGTCCATCTGCGCAAGCTCTCCGCTAGGAACTAGCCCCTCCGAAAAAAGAACCTCCGCGGGCTGCCCAGTGCAGGCTCGGGGGAAGTGTCGACCGAACACTTCGACATTTGGCGCGCCAGGTAGGGGGCTTTTCCCCTAGTGCGACGAGTTTCCGCCGACGAAAATGACCAAGCTTCCTTCAGCGGCAAACTCTCCCCCTCCGCGTTCACGGCGAACCGTGACCACTGGGGAGTACATGTCGACACACTCAGGACGGAGTGTGTCGGCACAAGCGGGCAGCCAGCAGCCGACTCCGGCAACGCCGACTCCGGCTATGCAGGCCCCAACCAGTGTGAGGTCTTCTGCAGCGCTGAGCGTATACCATGGAGGTGTGCTAGCTGCAGCAAGAGCGCTGCTGCGCAACCCACCTGCGGGGGATGCGCCCCATTCAGCGACCCAGCAATGGGTCCTCGAGGTGGACCGCCTCGTCGTCGCCGCCGCGAACCCTCGGTTTCGGCGAGGACAACGCCCAGGGCAACCGGCTGTGTCGCTGATGCGCACACCCACGGTTGACGGGCTAACGGCGGATTCCAGCTCCTCCAGGCTCCTGTCGACGGACCTGCGAAGGGAACTGGAACGGTGCCACTTGGGGCAGGACGCCCGGGTGTACCTCGAGCGACGCCGAGAAAGGCGTCGCAACCAGGAGGCAGGCGACAGCATGTCGTCGGCCTCGACACAACCAGAAGGGCAGGTCTTCGCCATGCGAGCCCCACCACAGGCATATGCTGCGCAGCATATGCCACAACCATATGCTCCGCAAGTGGCGGCCCCGGTCTATGGTGCAGCCTTGCCCATGCCGGGATACGCAGCGCCAGGTGCGAACCAAGTGTTCGCAGCGCCTATACCTGCCGCAGCAGGTGCAGGATGTGTGGCCCTTGCACCCCATCTTCGCTTCGCAAGGTGGCCACGCAAGTTCCGCCCGCACCTGCCCGAGAAGTACGACGGCAGCGTCAACCCAGCGGAGTTCCTCCAGATCTACTCCACCGCCGTACTTGCCGCAGGAGGGGACGAGGCTGTCATGGCCAACTACTTCCCCGTTGCCTTGACCGGCCCAGCCCGGTCTTGGCTCATGAATCTACCTCAGGGGTCCATAACCTCCTGGGGTGAGCTCTGCCGGCAGTTCGTCGCCAACTTCGGCAGCTCCTACACCCGTCCCGGCACGGAGCTCGACCTCCACGCCGTCAAACAACAACCTGGGGAGTCGCTGCGCTCTTTCATCCAGCGGTTCTCTCAGGTGCGCAACACCATCCCACATATCCAAAGCGCCTCTGTGGTGGTGGCGTTCAGACAGGGTGTCCAGGACGAGAAAATGTTCGAGAAGCTCGCGACCAGAGAGGTCCGTGACGTCTCGGAGCTCTTCAGCCTGGCGGACAAGTGCGCCAGAGCAGCTGAAGGGCGGAACTGGCACGCACTGCCGACCTCCGAGTCAGGAGGGCAGCCCGGGTCCGGTGCTGCTGCCTATGGGGGTGGCAAGAAGACCAAGAACCGGGGGGGGGGGGGGGTGGCAAGATGAAGTCACCATTCACGGCCCCCGTCTCCGCAGCTGCGACGACCAGTGGAGCTCGGGGGCCACGCCCTGACAAAAGGCAGCGGCAGTCACCGGCCCCAGACATTGACCAAGGCGGGCTATGCCCCGTGCATAGCGCCTGCAACCATACAGCTGCCGAGTGCTGGGAGATCCAGAGGCTCGCAGAGCGCTTCCGCAAGGGAAGACAGCAGAGGGCTGAAGCACCGCCCTACCCTCAGAGGGATGGCAAACAGAAGGCCGACGCCCCAGTCACCGCTGCCCACCAGGTGGGGTTCCAGGAGCCTCAGCGTGTCATAAAGACAGTGCATGGCGGTGAGGACTCCAGTTCCGACGGTGACGGGCCTGGGCATTAGCCAACTACAGCACGCCTCCGTGCCTCGGACATACCTCTCGGGAGCCGCCTAAGATCCATCAACCCCTTGAAGGCCTTGCCAGAAGGGGAAGACGCCTTAGGTCATCCAAGGCGAGCCCGGGTCCACCTACCCCTTGAAGGCCTTAGCCAGAAGGGGAGAACTCCCCGGGGGACCCGGAGAGAAGCCATGCAGGACCTGATCCAGCGTGAAGATAACAACTTCGGCAAGACTCGGCTTGCAGGGAACACCCCAAAACGCACGGTCTCGGCTAATGCTCTAAGCACTACCGCCAAAGAACCAAACGCGACGGGGGCCTGCAAGAGGGCAACCTGGTGAAGCGGCACGCTATATTCCAAGAAGGATCCATAAGCTCTCCCCCAGCAGGGAAGGTCCCTTCTGAATCATGAAAGCTGTCGCCCCAGGTACACATGCCTTTCAACCGAGAGTGGGATCCATTCCCAAAAAAATCCTTGCCATGAAGCAACACTGTAAGTCCTACTTACTGAGCATCGGTAGAACAGGGTTATTCACTTCTGTAATAGACCCCATAGAACTTAGGAACAGAGCTTGGGGTAGCTAAGTCTCAAGGGACGGTACAGGACTACGTCCAGTTTAGCCTGGTTCCGACCCTAAGCGCGTAGAGTCTTGCTTCCCTTGTAGACGAGGCGGAACATTGCCCCCATGTACAGCCAGAATTCCACCTATGGGCACGAATACAGAGACCTGTTCTACTTAGCTCCCTCTCATGCGCTCATTTAAATTATGCATTAATTTTTATGATCGCACTATCTCTGTATGTTCATCAGACGTCTAGCTCCCCCTCTCCTGCGCTCATCCATAGTCGGCATTTGCTATCCTCCCGAAGGCGGCTGCGCTTGAGGCACCTGCCGATGGCCGAGTGAGTCTCTCGGGCCTCCCCCAGTCAGGTGTTGCGGTGCCAGTTGGTCACCTCCAGGAAAGGCCAGCGTTGTGCATGGGGGGTCCAGGGTGCGTATCCAGCTTAGCCGGCCCAGAGCCCAAAGCATGCGCATCCTGCTCTCCGGAGGTCCAGGGGAGTACGTCCGCTTTGCCTGGTCATGAACCCAAAGCGCGTGCACTCTGCTTCCCCAGCACATGGCCCGGTACTAGGGATCGGACGGCCGTACCCGGACCTCGGAGGGAGCCGGAGCTCCGGCGCCTCGTGCACAGAATTTCCCAAGCTCCGTATAGCGGGTCAGGACCATAAGACGGATAAGACTAGGAGACGGGAGGGGAGGACTCCCCGAGGAGAATTACGTTTCCTCTACCTGTGTGCAGGACCTTCAGGTTATGGCAACAGGGACTGCATGAAGCGGGGGGAAAGGAGCTACCAGCTACACCGGCCTGGGACTGGAAGGACCGGGACCTGCCCCTCCAGCAGGGGCGGGGCCCTGGGGCCCCACGTGTCCAGCAGGCCCGGAACTCTCTCCTCCCTTAAGGAGGGCTCCGGGCTCGCCACGTGGCAGGCAGGAACCGGACCTCCCCCCTCAGCGGGAGGGCTCCGAAAGCCCTACGTGTCCAACATGACCGGAGCTCCCGTCTCTTGAGGAGGAGCTCCGGACCCACCACGTGGCTGGCATATTTGGAGCCCCTCATAGGGCGAGGTTCGGAGACCTCCGGGGGCCCCTAACACGGTTAGGACCCGGGGAAGGTGTCTGTGCGAAGCTCCGAGATGGGAAATGGCCTCTGAGTACCTTGCGGAGCTAAGGACTCAGCCAGGCAAAGCCAAGAAGGGGGGGAAAAAGCATCACAGACACAATTATCCAAGAGAGTCAAATTAAGCAAGGCTCCATGAGCTGGACTACAGACTCGATAAAAAAGGGAGAAACAAGTCCTAAGGACCTCCCGGCTCTCGCCGGAACCTTGCGGCTACAAGGGCGGCCACATCCTCGACTTCAGCCCTGGCAGCTTCCTCCCGCTCCGCGGCTGGGCCCTCTCTTGCTGGCTCCAGCGAGAAAGAGGGGTCGCGGCTCTTGAAGCATGCCAGCACATGCGAGGCGACCTCTAAAGCTAAGCCGCGGCCCTCGGCTTCAAGCTCACTGGCGACCACCGAGTCGAGTCTGTCCAGCTTGGCGCCGATCGACTCCAATGCAGGGATCACCTCTGCCAAGAGGGATCAGGGCGGACCCCGCTCGATCCACGAAGCTTGAGACCGCAAGGGCCTCGGAGGACCGCAAGGCTGAGAGCTCCTCCACCTCGCGGCGGGCCACCTGCAGAGCCTCCAGGTTCCTCTCGGAGAATTCCTTCTCCTTGGCCGCCAGGGAACTCTCCCGAAGGCGGAGAGTCTCGGCTAGCCGCTCCAACTCAGCGGCCTTGAAGCCGGCAGTCAACTCCCGGTCGACCGCCCGGCGATCATGGGAGACCTGTTCCTCCCTCAAGTCAAGGTCTGCTTTCAGAATCTCCAGCTCCTCCATCCGAGCTCAGAGGTCATCCTCGCCCGCGGCCAGCTGCGCGGCGACCCTCTCTGCCTCAGCTGCCACGGAACGCTCCCGCTCCTCAACGGCGAGTTCGCGGCGCTCCAACCGCTGCCGTATTTCCACAGCAGCAGAGAGGCTCTCTTCGGCCTGGGCGTGTGCCTCCAGGGCCTCCCTGTTGATCCGCCGCGACTGGGTGTCCATGCGGTCAACAGCCCACTTCATCCGGTCGACGAGCGCTTCCCTGAAGTCGAGCAACTCCCGCCTGGAGTCGAGCTCGCTCTTAACCTTCGCGGTCCTCTCCCGCAAAAGGTTCCCCCAGATGAGGAGGCGGTCCCGTTCAACCATATACTCCTCCCGCTCGCGCCCTAGCGCAGTCAAGACCTGCCGGACGCTCGACTCGGCAAGCGTGAAGGCGTCCGCCAGAGGCAATGGAGCAACAGAGGCTGGGGCAGTCCCTCCGACCTCCTCCATTACCTCGTCTTCAGGAAGAGCCAACACGCCAGCCGCCGAGACGAGACGCCGATCAGGAGAAGCTGGCTCCGCGGCTCTGGCAGCCAGGCCAGCCGGGCTCTTTTCAGCTTCTGGCTCCTTGACCTGAGGATAGGGACGAGCCGGGGAAGACGGTGCTGGAGAAGAAGCCAGGCCGCCTAGTGCAGGATCAACCTGTGCTGGCTCGGGGGGCCGCGGTGGCCGTCTCGGCAAGAAGAGGCGACGCCGCCGCGGAGTCCAGGCACACCGGAACAGGAGAAGTCCGCGCTGGCCAGGGGGCCGCGGCAGTTGCCCCTGGCTCGGAGTGCATCGGCACAGATTCCCCGCAAGACGGGGAAGGCCGGGAAGCGCGGACACTCCAGCGGGCTCTAAACCCTGACTTCCGAGCCGGGGTAGGATTCCCAGAGCCCGCTACCGTCTCCGACGGCCGCTCCGCAGTCGCTTGGACTGGCGGAACAGGGGACGCCCCAGAGGCTTCCCCCAGCGCATCAGCCCGGGGCCTCTTCGAGTCGCCACCGGAGGGAGTGTCAGGCACCCCAGAATCCCGACTTGGCACCGACGCCGTTGCTGGAGGAGATCGAGCGCGTTTCTTCTCTGGCAGCGGGTTGGAAGCCATGGCAAGGGAGAACTCAAAGGCAAGAGAGCAAAAGCGCAAGAGTCCGAGAAGAAACGCAGAGAAGTGTGAAGGGAAGCTACAATGTGGGTAAGACCCCCTCTAAAAAGCTTCCCGGTGCAGTTCCAAGCGATTCGTAACTCTTCGAATACCCCGCACCCACAACCGCTTCGGTTCCTAGACCGAGTGCCGATGACGGGTGGGCCCAAGACGCATAACTGGAGCGGTGGGGTCAAGGAGTCAGTCTCCTAAGAAGATGAGCCGGCAAGGCACTTCGGCGGTTCCCGAAGAAAGCGCCACAACGTGTAGGAGTGGCAGTCTTGGGAACCGCCGCAGTAAAAGCAATCATCAAGTGGGCGCACGCTCTTACGATCCCGTGGCCGTTCGTGCTCCGGCAGCGGTCAATTCGGGACTTAGAGAAAGTGCGCGGATCGGAAGAGACGGAGGTCCCACCTCGGGCTCGCTACCTCCCCCGAGATGGGCCCGGGGGCCACTGTCGGTACCTGAGATATGGGGTACCCCCGCGCACAGGGTAAAATGCCTAAGGTGCTCGCCCTTCTCCGCAGGGAGAGCTCCGAAGGCGCCACGCGTCCGGCGGGGCCAGACCTCCCTCTCCTCAGAGGAGAGCTCCGGGCCCGCCACGTGGCATACAGAAGCCGGACCTCCCCCTCCGCGGGAGAGAGGTCCGAAGACGCCACGCGTCCAGCGGGGCCGGACCTCCCTCTCCTCAGAGGTGATCTCCAGGCCCGCCACGTGGCATACAGAAGCCGGACCTCCCCCACCGCGGGAGAGAGGTCCTTAGGCGCCACGCGTCCAACGGGGCTGGACCTCCCTCTCCTCAGAAGAGAGCTCCGGACCCGCCACGTGGCCAGAAGAACGGTGCTGCCTGCCCCCAAGCGGTAGGCAGCGGGCGTAAAGGCGCTCCACACCTTGCCCGTACAAGGTATTCAAGGCCCGCGTCTTCCCAAGACGCGGAAACGCGGAGCACGCGCCTGTCAGGTGCCGTTGCGCCCAGTCGCATCACAGACTGGCGCGCGGTGTCAGACCCTGCCAGGTAATAAACGCTGTGACAAGACATCCCATGCCGCCTGCGCCGTCATCAACCACTACGACTAGCGTGCGTCATGGGCAGGGCGGCAAGATGAAGACTCAGAAGCCTTCGACCAGAGGCAACCACCGGCGTAACTACAGATACGGCAGATAATAGACAATCTTCCTGGGACCACCTGTCGGGTCCCGGCACCCCTTGTAAGCCGCCCGATTCTTGGACTATAAAAGGCTCGGGTAGGCGTCGATAGCAAGGGTTCGCATTTTGCAACTCATACGCTAGCCATACACTCTCAAGCTGTAACTCACCCCCAAGCTCAGGCCCCCCGGCCCTGAGTAGCAAGCAATACAGCGAGCTCCATAGCTCGCCGTGGACGTAGGGTTTTACGCTCTGGCGGCCTGAACCACGTAAAACTCTCTGTGTCAAGCTCTCACTAACTCGTCCATCTGCGCAAGCTCTCCGCTAGGAACTAGCCCCTCCGAAAAAAGAACCTCCGCGGGCTGCCCAGTGCAGGCCCGGGGGAAGTGTCGACCGAACACTTCGACAGCTACCATCACAGAAGCACTTTGCATGTGTGGGATGGTGTTCCGCACCTGGGAGAACCGCTGGATGAAGGAGCGCAGCGACTCCCCAGGTTGTTGCTGGATGGCGTGGAGGTCGAGCTCTGTGCCAGGCCGAGTGTAGGAACTGCCGAAGTTAACGGTGAACTGCCGGCAGAGCTCTCCCCAGGAAGTTATGGAACCCTGGGGGAGGTTCATGAGCCAAGACCGGGCTGGGCCGGTCAAGACGACGGGGAAGTAGTTGGCCATGACGGCCTCGTCCCCTCCTGCAGCAAGGACGACAGTGGAGTAGATTTGGAGGAACTCCGCCGGGTTGACGCTGCCGTCGTACTTCTCGGGCAGGTGCAGCCAAAACTTGCACGGCCACCTCGTGAAGCGAAGGTGGGGCGCCAGGGCCGCACATCCTGCTCCTGTTGCCGCAGGCGTTGGTGCCGCGAATGCTTGGTTTGCTGCTGGCACTGTTTACCCCGGTATGGGCAAGGCTGCGCGATAGACCGGGGGCACCGTTTGCAGGGCATATGGCTCTGGCATATGCTGCGTGGCGTATGCCTGGGGCAGAGATCGCGTGGGGATGATCTGCGCCTCAGGCAGAGACGAGGCTGACGTCATGCTGTCGCCGGCCTCTTGGTTGCGACGCCTTTCTCGTCGTCGCTCGAGGAACACCCGGGCATCTTGGCCCAAGTGGCATCGTTCCATCTCTGTCCTCAGGTCCGTCGATGGGAGCCTGGTGGAGCTGGAGTCCGCCGTCTGCCCGTCGACCGTAGGCGTGCGCGTCAGCAACACAGCCGGTTGGCCGGGGCGTCGTCCCCGCCGAAGTCAAGGGTTTGCGGCGGCGACGACAAGACGGTCTAC
>JASWHV010000471.1:0-46467 GCA_030760725.1 Neostapfia colusana | reverse complement strand
GCGCAACTCGGGCGGTAGCTCCTGAACCGTGAGTTGGTGACATGCTCCCTTTCGGCTCAACGCATCAGCTACTACATTGGCCTTTCTGGGTGATAATTGATTTCAACATCATAATCCTTGATGAGTTTCAACCATCGACGTTGCCTTAAATTCAGATCCGTTTGCGTGAATATATACTTGAGGCTTTTGTGATCTGTATAGATCTCACATCGGTGGCCAAGGATATAATGCCTCCAAATCTTCAAGGCATGTACCGCGGCTACAAGTTCCAAGTCATGTGTGGGGTAATTCAGCTCGTGTTTCTTTAGTTGTCTTGACGCATAGGCTACTACTTGTCCTTCTTGCATGAGCACACATCCAATCCCTTGTCTTGATGCGTTACAATATATATCGAAACTCTTGCTCACGTCCGGCAATACCAAAACCGGCGTTGTGGTTAGTCTTTTCTTGAGCTCCTCAAAGCTTTCTTGGCACACTGGTGTCCACTGAAATGCTTTTCCCTTCATTAGCAATTCAGTCATAGGCTTCGCTATTTTGGAGAAATCCGTGATGAACCGTCGGTAGTATCCAGTCATCCCAAGGAAACTCCAAATATCTCTCACATTCCGTGGTTGGTTCCACTTCAGAATATCTCCCAATTTTCCGGGATCAACTGATACTCTTCTCTCGGAGATGATGTGGCCTAGGAATGATATCTCCTTTAGCCAAAAATGACACTTGCTAAACTTGGCATACAATTGATGCTCTCGCAGTTTCTGCAATGTCAATCTCAAATGTTCTTCATGTTCTTCCTCGCTTTTTGAATACACTATGATATCGTCGATGAAAACCACGACGAACTTGTCTAAATACTCCATGAAGACCTTATTCATGAGGTACATAAAGTATGCTGGTGCATTCGTTAACCCAAAAGACATAATGGTATATTCATACGAACCATACCGTGTTCGAAATGCAGTCTTGGGTATGTTGGGGGGGTTAATCTTCAGCTGGAAGTATCCCAACCGAAGGTCAATCTTGGCGAAAATTCGGGCACCTTTCGTTTGGTCGAATAGGTCCTCTATATGGGGCAGCGGGTATTCATTCTTGATCGTCACCTCATTGAGAGACCTATAATCCACACACATCCTTGGTGTCCCATCCTTCTTGTCTACGAAGAGCACGGGGGCTCCTCATGGTGACGAGCTTGGGCGTATAAAACCCTTTTCTAGTTGCTCCTGAATTTGCTTCTTAAGTTCCACTAGTTTATTAGCGGGCATCCTATACGGCCTTTTCGCTATAGGTGTAGTTTCAGGTACTAAATCGATGGCAAATTCAATGTCCCGGTCAGGTGGCATACCTGAAAGTTCTTCCGAGAACACATCTGAATATTCTTGAACCACCTGAATGCTTTCCAATGTCGCTTCTTTGACGTGGTTCAGCGCTGCCTTCTCGGTTGCTGGTTGGGCTGCCTCGAACTCAATAAGAGTATCATGCTCATTTGTCAACTGCACGCTCCTCTCAGCACATTGAATCACTCCGTTGTGCTTGTTTAGCCAATCCATTTCAAGTATTATGTCAATCTCTTGAGAATCCAAGACAATAAGGTTGGCAAGAAAGTCTACCCCCCTTATTTTAAGGTTTACTTTCGGACATACTATATTTGTAGGGGCTAGAATTCAGATTTGAAAGAAGCGATTTTCCAACTATATGCATCAAAGTGTATGAACTAAGCAACTTATTTTATTAATATTAGCCTATATGAGGATGTGAACACGTGCCGAAGCATCTCACATCTCTACACTATGTGTGGATGTGGGTATTCACCGAAGCGTCCCACAACTCACACCAGCACACAAACCAAGCAATCATCACAAAAATTCAACACACCACTCTTATTCAAGCTACTACGATCTTAACGTTCCTATTACAGCTTTATTCAATGGAAATCTAAACTTAATCGTGAGAATCGTTGTTGTTCTCGCCGTGTGATGGAGGTGGTCATACATGGGCGCAAGCCATGGTGAGTCGGCAGTCCATGTAGGGTTATATGACGCTGGTGCTCCATTCACTCTCACGTTGGCACGAGTCTTCTCTTGTTTCTCCAGCAAATACAGCTTCTTGCGGAGGTAACGGATCTCTTCTTATGCGCTTGCGTAGCGATTTCCTAACTCCACGAGCAACCTCTGAGACTTGTCAGCAGCTTGTGGGTTGGAAAGAGCTGTTATATGGGGTCCAATGATCTCCCTTGTACCACTCTTCCGATACGGGTGCAGCTCAAAAGTGGTGTCCTCAAGCTGCCCATGGAAGGCGTAGCACAGTCCGGTGAGTGCTTCCCATGCAGCATCATCAATAGCTTCTGCCCTTGTAGCTCTCCATGTGGGTGCGAAGTGTCGAGTGACAACCCTACCATTAGATAGGATGGTTACGTCATCCTTCCACTCTTCATGTCCGAGACGAGGGACTTTCTTGAGAAGATACTCCGGGTATAAGCTGCAGCAATCCAGAAACTCTTTAAGCTCCTTGGATATGTGTCCTCCTTCTATTCCGTCGAACCGGAATTCTTGAACTGAATGATTGGCACATTCATCACCTTCATTATTGGTCTCAGCAAGGGGTGGCTCCTCCTCAGGTTCATCTTCTCCCGTCATAGCTTCATGAGGCTCCACGGGGTGTAAGCCCGCGTGAAACTCCTCCTGAGGTGCGTACCAATGTCGTTCTTGTGGATCATCTTCCATGTCGTCTTCGAATGGTTCCACCTCTTTCGGGTCCTCTTCCTCATGCATATAGCTATTGACTGCATCTTCATCATGCTGGAGAAACAAGAGGAGACTCCGCAGGGGTGAGCTCCGAGGGCGCCACGTGTCCAGCGGGGCCGGGCCTCCCTTCTCCTCAAAGGCGAGCTCCGGACCTGCCACGTGGCCAGCAGTGCCGGACCTCACCCCCTCCGCAGGGGTGAGCACCGAGGGCGCCACATGTCCAGCGGGGCCAGGGGAAGTGTCGACAGCGCACTTCGACAAATTAGAATTGGCTCATTTCAGCTATATTTTTTCCATTCCCCACCATTTTTATGATTCTTTCTCCATTTCTATCGTTCCTTCCTCCATTTATACGGTTCTTTTTTCCGTTTCTACTTGTTTTATAATATTTCTCTATATGAAAAATGTATGCAATGCATGAAAATGAATTTGAGAGTGTTATAATATTTCTCTTCAAACACCGAAACTCTGCAGCATATATGACTGCTTCCCAGGTGGGATAAAAAAAGGCCTTGCTCTAACATCACACCTTTGATTAAGCATAAATTAGTCGACCATTTTATTTTGTCAATTCATGCCAATAACATTTGTTGTGGGCTGTGAGGGTTCTCTAAATCTGTCTGCTCTGTTTCAGATAAAAGTAATACTTGGCAATTATGATGCTATTCATGTGCGACGAGGGGATGTACTGAAAATAGGAAAGACAGATTTGGTGTTGAACATAGCCTTCATTCTCATCTAGATACAGACACCCACCCTGAGTTTATCAAAAAAAGAATTGTAAAATGGCACCAGGTCGAACTCTATTCATTGCCTCGAACGAAAGGACACCAGGCTTCTTTTCTCCTCTGTCAGACAGGTCTGCTTTGTGCTGTTTTGCCTATTGTGTCGTTCGACCTGGATATCTGTCATACATTAGCAGTTGTCTTCCACGTGCATCTTAATTTGATATTAGTTGAAAGAAGCTGTTCTCGTTCTTGTTCATATTCAGGACTAGCCAAGGCAATTAGATTAACTTTTTTCATTCAATTCTCATGTTCCTGATGTTAAGCATTTTAAACAGTAAATTATTCTCTGTAGTAGTAGCCTAGCTGCTGCACACACTTGTTAAATTACAACATTTACATACAGATAATGAGAGAATCCTTCAATTTACATGCTGGTTCAATCTTATTATATACGCATCGACCATAATGTGTATCATTACATCCATAATAATTGGAAGGAAACTGAACTCTCTATTCATTGATAATGCCAAGGGGTTACATATATAGGGTACAAGCTAGGGTTTAGGGGTCCTCCTAGCTAATAACCATACTACCCTTGACACACGCAATACACACAGTCTAACATCCCCGCAGTCGAAACTCTGGCTGCGACAGATGTTGAGACTGGACAAAAACACCCTTCCTACATGATTAAACACAAAGACACTCTAATAAGACCTCGCAGTCACAACATCTAGCTGTGGCAGATGTTGAGATTGAACCAAAAGACCCTACATACATGAGCAGCCACACACTTTAACAGCTTCCAGCAGAGAACACCGTAGAAGATACCACTCACGCGCTTAAGTGGTGGCGAGGACGGAGTGGGCCACAAACACCTCGCCATGAGGGGCACGACCGGTAGAGATGACCCAAGTGCGCGTGGCGGAGGCCGGCGACGCGTGGAATGAGAGCCATGACGCGCATAACAGCGGGCGGCGACATGGGGTACGAGGGTAGGGACGCACGCGGAAGGCCGGCAGGGTAGGAGAAGGAGGCACGCACGCGGAAGACCGGTAGAGGGGGGTAGGAGGTGGGACGCGCGCGGAAGGCCGACAACGCGGGGTAGGAGGACAGGGACGCGCGCGGAAGGCCGACAGCGCGGGGTGAGAAGGGACGTGCGCGGAAGGATGGCAACGTAGGGAAGTAGAGTCATGACGCGCGCAACGAAGGGCGGTGACATGGAGTAGGAGGGCAGGGACGCGCGTGGAAGGCCGATAGCGCAGGGTAGGAGAAAAAGGGACGCACACGGAAGGCCGACGGCGTGGGGTAGGAGGAGGGACGCGTGCGGAAGGCCGGCAGCGCGGAGTAGGAGGAGGGACGTGCGCGGAAGGCTGACAGCGCGGGGTAGGAGGACAGGGACGCGCGCGGAAGGACGGCAGCGTGGGGTGAGAAGGGACGCGCGCGAAAGGCCGGCAACACGGGGAAGGAGAGTTATGACACGCACAACGGAGGGCGGCGACACGGGGTAGGAGGGCAGGGACGCGCGCGGAAGGCCGACAACGCAGGGTAGGAGGAGGGCCGCGCGCGGAAGGCCGACAACGCGGGGTAGGAGGAGGGACGTGCGCGAAGGCCGGCAACGCGGGGTAGGAGGACAGGGACGCGCGCGGAAGGCCGGCAACGCGGGGTGAGAAGGGACGCGCGCGGAATTCTGGCAATACGGGATAGAAGAGACATGCGCGGAAGGCCGGTAGCGCAAGGTAGGAGGAAGAGGGACGCGCGTGGAAGGCCGGCAACGCGGCGTAGGGGGGACGCGCTCGGCAGAAGCCGGCGGCGCGGGGTAGGAGGGTAAGGACGCGTGCGGAAGGCTGGCAGCGTGGGTTAGGAGGAAGAGGGACGCGCGCGGAAGGCTAGCAGCACAGGGTAGGAGAAGGGACGCGCGCGGAAGGCTGGCAGCGCAGGGTAGGAGAAGGAGGGACGCGCGCGGAAGACAGCAAGCCCGACAGCGCCACAGACTCGGCTTCAGCAGAACCAGGGCTGGCGACAGGGGCAAAGCCCGAGCCAGCAATGACCCACCAGGACGTGCAAAGGCCGGATCCATTAATGGCAGCTGCGTAGGTGCAGGGGTGATGGAGGTGCCATGAGGCCGACAGACATGGATCCTGCAACCCTCGCCGGCGAGGACCTGGCAGGTGCAGATCCAAGGGCACCCGACAGCCAGAACCCAACGGGCATGGATCCGGCAGCACCTGGCGGCTAGAGCCCGGCTGGCGCGGATCCAGCAGCCCAGGTGTTGAGGGAGGGGGGGTGCCCCCAAATCCAGCGGTGGCACTGGCTCTCCCGTCGGCCAGAGGCGCGGCGGTAGCGGCGATCTGAGGAGGGGGGGTCGGCAGGGGCACGACCAGTTGCGATGTGCGCTGGCGGCGCCAGGGTGGCGGCGGAGGGCGAGGGCGGAGGCCGGCGGCACACAGGAGGCGGATCAGAGAGCGGCGGCTGGAGAGGAAGGGATGGGAGACAGCGGCGGATCTGTGGCAGCCAGAGGCGCGGTGGCGGCGGCGTGCTCGTCCTTTTCATCGAAGTCCTCCATGTCTTCGTTGTCGCTCACCGCCGGTGCGTTCCACCCCGCCACGGGCCGCGTACCCGCGTCGCGCGGACAGATCCGCCACCACAACCGCGGTGGACTGCTGAAGCGATCGGAGAGGGGCGACGAGGAGCGTCGGGCGCGGGGCCACCGCCGCCGAGGAAGCCACGCGGCGGAGGACGAGAGCGGCGACGCGGCCGACGTCCATCGATGACGCGGATCATAGGGAAACGAGGTGCGGAGGCAGGGCCGCTGTCTGCGAGTGGTGGCTACGGGTGAAGCAGGAGAGATGCGGGGCGGGCCGCCGCCGGCTCGCTGGCTGGAGGCGGTGCGCTGGCAGGTGGTGGCGGCACCTGCTACATGAAGGAGGCGGTGGCGGCTGGTGGTGGTGGTTGGAGAGAGAAGAGGAGAAGGAGAGCACACCGGGAGAGAGAAGCCCAAGGGTAAACCCTAGTTTGCTGATACCAAATTGGAAGGAAACTGAACTCTCTATTCATTGATAATGCCGAGGGGTTACATATATAGGGTACAAGCTAGGTTAGGGGTCCTTCTAGCTAATGACCATACTACCCCTGACACACACAATACACACAGTCTAACAATAATTACACACACAAGCTTATTAATATTGCTTGTTATTCTCTTTGACATCAATCCAGGTATAAGTTAGCATACTCCTCAACTTCAGTAGCATACTGAAGCCAATAATTGAGAATAGTTATCAACTTTTCATGGTGAAGAGGCTAGTAATGCAAGGTGCAAAGACATTTGTCAAGACAATGAGAGAATTTGATAGTGACCTCACCCTTTGTGATGATCCCAAAAAGAACACTAAAGTTTGGCAAAAGCTAGTGTATACAGATGATCGATAGCAGATGGCCACCAGTTGTGATGCAGATAACACTGTCAACAGCTTGAAGGTTTGACGCGGTAGGCTGATTTGCTATTTCCCCAGAAGACTAACGTCTGCTCACATAAACCACGTGCCTATACATTCAGGAAAAGTCAAAGGTGTTAGATTTCTGTTCATTATTTTGCATTAAGGGAGTAGGTCACGGGAGGAGTCTTGTTTGCTGATTTAGGATGCATATTTATCTCATATGTTCTTCTGTATAGTATCGTGTAGAAGGAATCAGTGTCTTGAGACTTTCAGTTGTGGTTTCCTTTTAAGGGGTTGTCCGTACCCTCAATACCGGGTACCCCCGCGCACAGGATAAAACTGCCTAAGGACCTAGCACCTCCGTAGGGGCGAGCTCCGAAGGCGCCACATGTCCAGTAGGGCCGGAGCTCCCCTCCGCCCGGAGGATAGCTCCGGGTGTGCCACGTGGCCCAGGAGGCCGGAACTCACCCCTCCCGCAGGGGCAAGCTCCGAAGGAGCCACGTGTCCAGCGGGGCCGGAGCTCCCCTCCCCTCGGAGGATAGCTCCGGGCCCGCCACGTGGCGAGCAGAGCCGGACCTCCCCCCCCCCCCCCTCCGCGGGGGTGAGCTCCGAAGGCTCCACGTGTCCAGTGGGAACGGAGCTCCCCCCTCTCCTTAGAGGAGAGCTCCGGGCCCGACACGTGGTCAGCAGAGCAGCGCTGCCTACCCGGTGCAGTAGGCAACGGGAGTAAACGCGCGCCATGCCTTTACCGTACAAAGCATTCGTGACCCGCGCCTTCCCAAGACGAAGGGGCGCGACGCACGCCTGTCAGAAGGCGCTGTGAACAGTCACAGTCAAGACAGAGCAGCGACAAGACCGGACAAGACATGCCCTGCCGCCCCTGCCATCGCCAACGACTACACGCTACACCTAGCCTGCGGCATAGGCGGGACGGCAGGACGAGGACCTCGACGCCAGCGCCAAGACATAGCTGGTAGGAAATCACCCCGGGGCCACCTGTCGGGTCCTCGGGGCCCACCTTGTAAGTCACCCAAGCCTTGGACTATAAAAGGCTCGGGTAGGCAACGTTACAAGGGGTCGGCACTTTTGCCCAGCTCTCGCTAGGTCATCCACACACTCAAGGAAACCAGTGCTCCGAGCACTCTCGTGGACGTAGGGTTTTACGCTCCGGCGGCCCGAACCATGTAAATCCCCGTGTCAACCATCTCCTTCCTTCGTCCACTCCGGCGAGACCCTCGCGAGAGAACTAGCTCCGCCTAAAAAAGAACCTCCGCGGACTGCCCAGAGCAGACCCGGGGGAAGTGTCAACCCTAGACGCTTTGACATTTGGCGTGCCAGGAAGGGGGCTTTTCACTCTATGACGAGTCTACGCCGATGAAGATGACCAAGCCTCTGTCAGCGGCAAGCTCTTCGTGCCGATGTCCCCGGCGAACTCCATCAACCTCAAGATCTGCCGCGGCGCAGAGCGCCACTCAAGAAAGTGCGCTAGCCGCCGCAGAAGTGCTCCTGGACAGTCCACCTGCTGAAGACGCTCCCTAGGGGGCCACCCAGCAGTGGATTCGCGACGTCAACTACCTCGTGGCTACTGCCGTCAACCCACCGCTGCAGCGGGGACGACGCCCTGCTCAACCTGGTGTCTCGCTGTCGCACACACCAACAGTTGACGTGCAGATGGCAGACTCCCGCTCTACCAGGCTCCCAATGGCGGACTTGAGGGAAGAATTGGAGCGGCGTCGCCTGGGAGAAGACGCTCGCGTAACCATCGAGCGACAACGACAAAGGTGTCGCATCCAAGAGGCCGGCTACAGCACGCCGACTGCCTCAACTCAGCCTGGGCCGCAGATGTTCGCCACACAACCTCTGCCCCAGGCGTACACCATGCAGCATATGCAGCAACCATATGTCCTGCAGACGACGCCCCCGGTGTATGGCGCACCTTTGCCCATGCCGGGGTACACCGTGCCAGCAGCAGTCCAAGGGTTCGCGGCACCAAGACCTGCAACAGCAACGACCGGATGTGTGGCCCTGGCGCCACACCTCCGCTTCGTATTGTGGCCACGCAAGTTCCGGCCACATCTACCAGAGAAGTACGACGGAAGCGTCAACCCGGCAGAGTTCCTGTGAAGCGGTCATGACCAACTACTTCCCCGTCGCCCTGACCGGACCGGCGCGGTCATGGTTCATGAACCTGCCCCCAGGGTTCCATAACCTCCTGGGCGGAGCTATGTAGACAGTTCATGACGAACTTCAGCTGCTCCTACACGCGCCCCGGCACGGAGCTAGGCCCCCACGCCAGGCAGCAACAACCGGGAGAATATCTGCGCTCCTTCATCCGGCGGTTCTCCCAAGTACGCAACACCATCCCCCACATCCCGGATGCATCAGTCGTGGTCGCATTCTGGCAGTGTGTGAGGGACAAGAAGATGCTCGAGAAGTTGGCCACCAGAGAGGTGCAAGACATCTCAGAGCTCTTCAGCCTGGCAGACAAGTGCGCCAGAGAAGAAGAAGGGCGTCACTGGCACGCACGGCCAGCCTTCGAAGCCGAAAGACATCCCAAAGATGGTGGAGTTCAAGCTGTACTCCCGACCACGTCAGACAGTCAAGAGCCAAGCACCGACTGACTTCATGGTCAGGTGGTCGCCACCCCCAAGCATCCCAGGGGGGCTCGAAGGTGGAGAACTGGAGTCCTGAGCACCGGCCTTCACCAAGCCTCACTGGACGTTCTACCTCGACGGTGTGCCGCTCCTCATGCCAACAGGGGAGCGGTTTGGGTACCTTGGACCTGTGCCATGTACCGCGCGCCGACGACACCGTTGCCAACAACCTATCAACGAAGGCCTCCACCGGAGCCCCGGAGCCCCGAGGAGCCTTCGAAGGGATGTTGCCGCGACTCACAGCTCGGAGTGCCGACCGGGCGAAGGGGGCGAGACCAGCACCTCGAAGCTGGCGGTCCCGGCGGCCATGCAGCCATGGTGCCAGCCAAAGAATCGTATGCGCCTTGG
Organism: Neostapfia colusana; assembly: GCA_030760725.1. Classification (NCBI taxonomy): domain Eukaryota; kingdom Viridiplantae; phylum Streptophyta; class Magnoliopsida; order Poales; family Poaceae; genus Neostapfia; species Neostapfia colusana. The sequence continues at coordinate 36,559 of JASWHV010000471.1, read as the reverse complement.
GGACTCCGTGCTACCCAGCGCCCAAGATCCAGAAGCTCAAGTAGTCCCGATGCATGGACCACGGAGGTCCGGGACTCCTTGAAAGACATCCTTTCTGATGAACGTGTACTCGCTAAACGGATTGTGCGGATGGCTAAGTGCTACACGCTGGTATCTTTACTGGCGTGGCGCCACGACATCCTATTGCGGTGCATAACCCAGAAGGAAGGCTGCGACCCGCTCGCAGTAATCCACGGAGGCAAGTGCTGGGAAAGCTCATCTTCCCACACGTTGGTCGATTAAGCCACCAGGCATGGCTCCTACCAACCGAGAGCCAACTGGACGCCGTCAAGCCAGTTAGGAGATGCAAGGCGTGCCAGGTCCACGCCGAGCAGACCCAAACAACCGGTGCAGACGCTGCACCCAGATCCGTCAGGGGAAACCGACTCCTCTATGTCGGGGGCCAGCTGGACTTCCTAGGGCCGGGTCGTGGGAATTACCCTTCTACATGGTATGCGGGGCCGAAGCCATGCTTCCCCCCCTGAGATCGCCATGGGGGTCCCCCCTGTCCGAGCGTACGACAAAGCCACACATGACCCGCTCTGTGTGAGGACATCTACCTCGTCGTCGAGGCAAGATGGCAAGCAACGCTCCGGATTGCATGGAACCGGCGGGAGCCCCAGCGCTACCACCGCCGGCCCGTGCATGGGAGCACAAGGCAGGCGCTCCGGCCCTACCTCAGTAAGTCCTACCACACTTACTCAGGTGTACATTTAAATTACGCATTAATTTATATGATCACCTCCCTGAGCTCTAGATAGTGTACGCCCTCCGTACACTCGGCTACCCTTCCCTGTTCTCATGCCTAGTCGACATTTGCTACTCTGTCGAGTGCGGTCGCATTTAGGGTACCTGCCGATGGCCTGGGGGTCTCTCGGACCTCCCCCAGTTAGGGCACTGTGACGCTAGTTGGTCTCCTCCAGGAAAAGACCTACGCTAGAGCGGGAGGTCCAGGAGCCTTGCTTTGCCCGGTCCTACACCCAAAGCATGTGCACTCTGCCTCCCCTGCACTATGGTCTGAGTACTAGGGACCGGACGGTTACACCCTAACTACGGCGGGAGCCAGACCTCACGGACCAAAGGCACTGGATTGCCCTGAGCCCTGTACACTGGCCCGGGACTGTAAGACTAAGAGACAGGGAAAGGAGGACCTCTGAGCAGTACCGGACCTTATCCCCTCACCGGGGGTGAGCTCTGAAGCCGGATCTCGTCTCCCTCTTCTCATAGGCGAGCTCCGATGATCTCCGGACCTTGCGCCCTACACTGGGCTGAGGTCCGATGCCGGACGTCACCCCTATCGCAGGGGTGAACTCCGAAGCCGGTCACCGCCCCCTCCGGAGGGGTGAACACCGAAGCCGGACCTTGCGCCCTACACTGGGCTGAGGTCCGATGCCGGACGTAACCCCTATCGCCGGAGTGAACTCCGAAGCCGGTCACCACCCCCTCCGCAAGGGTGAACACCGAAGCCGGACCTTGCGGCCTACACTGGGCTGAGGTCCGATGCCGGACGACACCCCTATCGCAGGGGTGGACTTCGAAGCCGGTCGCCACCCCCAGGGGTGAACATCGAAGCCAGACCGTGTGCCCTACACTGGGCTGAGGTCCGATGCCGGACGACACCCCTATCGCAGGGGCGATCTCCGAAGCTGGTCGCCACCCCCAGGGGTGAACACCAAAACTAGACCTTGCGCCCTACACTGGGCTGAGGTCCGATGACGAACGACACCCCTATCGCAGGGGCGATCTCCAAAGCCGGTCGCCACCCCCAGGGGTGAACACCGAAGCCGGACCTTGCGCCCTACACTGGGCTGAGGTCCGATGCCGGACGACACTCCTCTGGCAGGGGCGATCTCCGAAGCCGGTCGCCACCCCCAGGGGTGAACACCGAAGCCGGACCTTGCGCCCTACATTGGGATGAGGTCCGATGCCGGATGACACCCCTATCGCAGGGGCGATCTCCGAAGACGGTCGCCACCCCCAGGGGTGAACTCTGAAGCCGGACCTTGCGCCCTACACTGGGCTGAGGCCCGATGCCATATGACACCCCTATCGCAGGGCGATCTCCGAAGTCGGTCGCCACCCCAGGGGTGAACACCGAAGCCGGACCTTGCGCCCTACACTAGGCTGAGGTCCGATGCCGGACGACACCCCTATCACAGGAGCAATCTCCGAAGCCGGTCGCCACCCCCAGGGGTGAACACCGAAGCCGGACCTTGCGCCCTACACTGGGTTGAGGTCCGATACCAGACGACACCTCTATCGCAAGGGCGATCTCCGAAGCCGGTCGCCACCGCCAGAGGTGAACACCAAAGTCGGACCTTGCGCCCTACCGCTGGACTGAGCTCCGATGCCGGCCCTCGCCCTCTCCTCAGAGGCGAGTCCCGATGCCGAACCTCTACCTCCCCATAGAGGCGAGTCCCGATGCCGGACCTCTACCTCCCCATAGAGGCGAGCTCCGAAGCCGGACCTCCCCCTTCCACAGGGCTGAGCTCCGATGCCAGACCTCACCCCCTCAGCAAGGGTGACCTCTGATGCCGGTCTGCACCCCCTTCATAGGGGTGAGTACCAAAGCCGGACCTCTCCCTTTCACCAGGGCTGAGCTCCGATGCCAGGCTTCACCCTCTCCTCAGAAGCTGAACTCCGAAGCCGTCGAGACCCTGCCAGCGCAGGGAGTACTCATGACAAGAAGGTGTGCGGGAAGAAGAAGGTCCCACCTCGGGCTTGTTACCTCCCCCAAGATGAACCCGGGGGCCACTGTCGGTACCCTCAATACCGGGTAACCCCGTGCACAGGGTGAAACTGCCTAAGGACCTTGCCCCTCCGTAGGGGCGAGCTCCGAAGGCACCACGTGTCCAGTAGGGCCGGAGCTCCCCTCCGCCTGGAGGATAGCTCCGGGCCTGCCACGTGGCCCAGGAGGCCGGACCTCACCCCTCCCGTAGGGGCGAGCTCCGAAGGAGCCACGTATCCAGCGGGGCCGGAGCTCCCCTCCCCTCGGAGGATAGCTCCGGGTCCGCCACATGGCGAGCAGAGCCGGACCTCCCCCCCCCCCCTCCGTGGGGGTGAGCTCCGAAAGCTCCACATGTCCAGCGGGGCCGGAGCTCCCCCCTCTCCTCAGAGGAGAGCTCCAGGCCCGACACGTGGCCAGCAGAGCAGCGCTGCCCGCCCGGTTTGCTAGGCAGTGGGAGTAAAGGCGCGCCATGCCTTTACCGTACAAAGCATTCAAGACCCGCACCTTCCCAAGACGAAGGGGCGCGGCGTACACCTGTCAGGAGGCGCTGTGACCAGTCACAGTCAAGACAGAGCGGCGACAAGACCGGACAAGACATGCCCTACCACCCCTGCCATCGCCAACGACTACACGCTACACCTAGCCTGTGGCATGAGCAGGACGGCAGGACGAGGACCTCGACGCCAGCGCCAAGACATAGCTGGTAGGTGTCGGTACCCGCGATATGGGGTACCCCCGCGCACAGGGGAAAATGCCTAAGGAACTCGCCCTTCTCCGCAGGGAGAGCTCCGAAGGCGCCACGCGTCCGGCGGGGCCGGACCTCCCTCTCCTCACAGGAGAGCTCCGGGCCCGCCACGTGGCATACAGAAGCCGGACCTCCCCCTCCGCGGGAGAGAGGTCCGAAGGTGCCACGTATCCGGCGGGGCCGGACCTCCCACTCCTCAGAGAGGAGCTCCGGGCCCGCCACGTGCCCGACAGAAGCCGAACCTCCCCCTCCGTGGGGAGAGGTCCGAAGGCTCCACGTGTCCCATGGGGCCGGACCCCCCCTCTCCTCTAAGGAGGGCTCCAGGCCCGCCACGTGGCCAGCAGAACGGCGCTGCCTGCCCCCGAGCGATAGGCAGCGGGCGTAAAGACGCCCCATACCTTGCCCGTACAAGGTATTCAAGGCCCCCGCGTCTTCCCAAGACGCGGAGACGCGGAGCACGCCTCTGTCAGGTGCCGTTGCGCCCAGTCGCATCACAGACTGGCGCGCGGTGTCAGAGCCTGCCAGCCAATAAACGCAGCGACAAGACATCCCATGCCGCCCGCGCCGTCATCAACCACTACGACTAGCATGCGGCATGGGCAGGCCTGCAAGACGAAAACTCAGAAGCCTTCGCCAGAGACAACTACCGGCATAACTGCAGATACGGTAGATGGCAGACAATCTCCCCGTGATAAGCCACCCGAGTCTTGGACTATAAAAGACTCGGGTAGGCGACGATAGCAGGGGTTCGCACTCCCGCAACTCATACGCTAGCCATTCACCCCCAAGCTGTAACTCATCCTCAAGCTCACGACTCCGGTTCTGAGCAGCAAGCAATACAACGAGCTCCATAGCTCGCCGTGGACGTAGGGTTTTACGCTCCGGCGGCCTGAACCACGTAAAACTCGCTGTGTCAAGCTCTTACTAACTCGTCCATACGCTCAAGCTCTCCGCAAGGGACTAGCCCCACCGAAAAAAGAACCTCCGCGGGCTGCCCAGTGCAGGCCCGGGGGAAGTGTCGACCGAACACTTCGACATTTGGCGCGCCAGGTAGGGGGCTTTTCCCTTGCGCGACGAGTTTCCGCCGACGAAGATGACCAAGCTTCCTTCAGCGGCAAACTCTCCTCCTCCGCGTTCACGGCGAACCGTGACCAGCGGGGAGTACATGTCGACGCACTCAGGACGGAGTGTGTCGGCACAAGCTGGTAGCCAGCAGCCGACTCCGGCAACGCCGACTCCGGCAATGCAGGCTCCGACCAGTGTGAGATCTTCTGCAGCGCTGAGCGTACACCATGGGGGTGCGCTAGCTGCAGCAAGAGCACTACTGCGCAACCCACCTGCTGGGGATGCGCCCCATTCAGCGACCCAACAGTGGGTCCGCGAGTTGGACCGCCTCGTCGTCGCTGCCGCGAAGCCCCGGTTTCGGCGAGGGCGACGCCCCGGCCAACCGGCTGTGTCGCTGACGCGCAAGCCAACGGTTGATGGGCAGACGGCGGATTCCAGCTCCTCCAGGCTCCCGTCGACGGACCTGAGAAGGGAGATGGAACAGTACCACTTGGGCCAGGATGTCCGGGTGTACCTCGAGCGACGTCGAGAAAGGCGTCGCAACCAAGAGGCTGGAGACAGCATGACGTCGGCCTCGACACAGCCTGGAGGGCAGATCTTCGCCACGCGAGGCCTGCCTCAGGCATACGCCGCGCAGCATATGCCACAACCATATGCGCTGCAAGCGGCGCCCCCGGTCTATGGTGCAGCCTTGCCCATGCCGGGGTACACGGTGCCAAGTGCGAACCAAGCGTTCGCAGCGCCAATACCTGCGGCAACAGGAGCAGGATGTGCGGACCTTGCACCCAACCTTCGCTTCACGAGGTGGCCGCGTAAGTTTCGGCCGCACCTGCCCGAGAAGTACGACGGCAGCGTCAACCCGGCGGAGTTCCTCCAGATCTACTCCACCGCCGTACTTGCCGCAGGAGGGGATGAGGTTGTCATGGCCAACTACTTCCCCGTCACCTTAACCGGCCCAACTCGGTCTTGGCTCATGAATCTCCCTCAGGGGTCCATAACTTCCTTGGGAAAGCTCTGCCGGCAGTTCATCGCCAACTTCGGCAACTCCTACACTCGTCCTGGCACGAAGCTTGACCTCCACGCCGTCAACCTGGGGAGTCGCTGCGCTCTTTCATCCAGCGGTTCTCCCAGGTACGCAACACCATCCCGCATATTCAAAGTGCTTCTGTGGTGGTGGCGTTCCGGTAGGGTGTCCGGGACGAGAAAATGCTTGAGAAGCTCGCGACCAGAGAGGTCCGCGACGTCTCTGAGCTCTTTAGCTTGGCGGACAAATGCGCCAGAGCAGCTGAAGGGCGGAACTGACACTCTCTGCCGACCTCCGAGTCAGGAGGACAGCCCGGGTCCGGCGCTGCTGCCTATGGAGGTGGCAAGAAGGCCAAGAACCGGGGGAGTGGCAAGATGAAGTCATCGTTCGCGGCCCCCGTCGCCGCAGCAGCGACGACTAGTGGAGCTCGGGGGCCACGCCCCGACAAAAGGCAGCGGCAGTCACCGGCCCCGGATAGTGACCAGGGCGGGATATGCCCCGTGCATGGCGCCGGCAACCATACTGCTGCCGAGTGCTGGGATATCCAGAGGCTCGCAGAGCGCTTCCGCAAAGGAAGACATCAGAGAGCTGAAGCACCGCCCTATCCTCAGAGGGATGGCAAGCAGAAAGTCGACGCTCCAGTCAGCGCCGCCCACCAGGTGGGGTTTCAGGAGCCTCAGCGTGTCATAAAGACAATGCATAACGGTGAGGACTCCAGCTCCGATGGTGACGGGCCGGGGCGGTAGCCGACTGTGGCTGCCGTCCCAGGTCAGTGGAGGCTGCACTGCTGCGGCGTCAACCTTGGAGAAGCCCCAAGTAGTCGCAGCAGCCCAAGCACCGATCACAATGGTGCAAGGTTGGGCCAGCCTCACCCGAGAGCACGCCTCCGTGCCTCGGTCATACCTCCCGGGGGCTGCCCAAGGTCTGTCAACCCCTTGAAGGCCTTGCCAGAAGGGGAAGACGCCTTAGGTCTTCCAAGACAAGCCCGGGTCCACCTACCCCTTGAAGGCCTTAGCCAGAAGGGGAGAACTCCCCGGGGCGCCCAGGAGAAGCCGCGCAGGACCTGATCCAGTGTGAAGATGACAACCTCGTCGACGAGACTCGGCTGCAGGTAACACCCCACAATGCACGGTCTCGGCTGATGCTCTAAGCACTACCGCCAAAGAACCAAACGCGTCAGGGACCTGCAGAAGGGCAACCTGGTGTCGCGGCACGCTCTTTCCCGAGAAGGACCTATAAACTCTCCCCCAGCAGGGAAGGTCCCTTCCGAATCACGAAAGCTGCCGCCCCAGGTACACATGCTTTTCAACCGAGTGTGGGATCCGTTCCCAAAACCCTTGGCATGGAGCAACACTGTAAGTCCTACTCCCCGATCATTAGTAGAACAGGGTCATTCCCTTCTGTAATGAATCCCATAGAATTTAGGAACAGTGCTTGGGGCAGCTGAGTCTCAAGGGACGGTACAGGACTACTTCCAGTTTAGCCTGGTTCCGACCCTAAGCGCGTAGAGTCTTGCTTCCCTTGTAGACGAGGCGGATCATTGCCTCCATGTACAGCCAGAATTCAACCTATGGGCATGAACACAGAAACTTGTTCTACTTAGCTCTCTCTCATGCGCTCATTTAAATTATGCATTAATTTTTATGATCGCACTATCTATGTATGTTCATCGTACATCTAGCTCCCTCTCTCCCGCGCTCATCCATAGTCAGCATTTGCTATCCTACCGAGGACGGCCGCGCTTGAGGCACCTGCCGATGGCCGAGTGAGTCTCTCGGGCCTCCCCCAGTCAGGTGTTGCGGTGCCAGTTGGTCACCTCCAGGAAAGGCCTGCGTTGTGCATGGGGGTCCAGGGTGCGTATCCCGCTTAGCAGGCCCCGAGCCCAAAGCGTGCGCATCCTGCCCTCCGGAGGTACAGAGGAGTACAACCGCTTTGCCTGGTCATGAACCCAAAGCACGTGCACTCTGCTTCCCCAGCGCACGGCCCGGTACTAGGGATCGGACGACCGTACGCGGACCTCGGAGGGAGCCGGAGCTCCGGCGCCTCGTTCACAGAATTGCCCAAGACCCGTATAACGGATCAGGATCGTAAGCCGAATAAGACTAGGAGACGGGAGGGGAGGACCCCCGAGGAGAATTACGTTTCCTGTGCCTGTGTGCAGGACCTCCAGGTTACGGCAACGGGGACTGCATGAAGCGGGGGGAAAGGAGCTACCAACTACTCCGGCCTAGGACTGGAAGGACCGGGTCCCGCCCCTTCAGCAGAGGCGAGGCCCGAAGGCCCCACGTGTCCAGCGGGCCCGGGGCTCCCGCCTCCCCTGAGGGGGGCTCCGGACTCGCCACGTGGCAGGCGGAAACCGGACCTCCCCCTCGGAGGGAGGGCTCCGAAAGCCCTACGCGTCCAGCAGGGCCAGAGCTCCCGCCTCGTGAGGAGGGGCTCCGGACCCGCCACGTGGCAGACAGATCTGGAGCTCCCCATAGGGCGAGATCCGGAGACCCCCGGGGCCCCCTAACACAGTTAGGACCAGGGGAAGGTGTCTGTGCAGAGCTCCGAGATTGGAGAAGGCCTCTGAGTACCTTGCGGAGCTAACGACTCAGTCAGGCAAAGCCAAGAAGGAGAGAAAAGGCATAACAGACACAAATATCTAAAAGAGTCAAATTATGCGAGGCTTCATGAGATGGACTACAGACTCGATAAAAAGGGAGAAACAAGTCCTAAGGACCTCCCGGCTCACGCCGGAACCTAGCGGCTACAAGGGCGGCCACATCCTCGACTTCAGCCCTGGCAGCTTCCTCCCGCTCTGCGGCTGGGCCCTCTCTCGCTGGTTCCAGGGAGAAAGAGGGGTTGCGGCTCTTGAAGCATGCCAGCACATGTGAGGCGACCTCTAAGGCTAGGCCGCGTCCCTCGGCCTCAAGCTCGCTGGCGACCACCGAGTCTAGCCTGTCCAGCTTAGCACCGATCGACTCCAGCGCGGGGATCACCTCCTCCACCTTAAACGCAGGAGCCGCTGCTCTCACCGGACTGAAGCCAAGAGGGATCAGGGCGGACCCCGCTCGATCAACGAAGCTTGAGACCGCATGAGCCTCGGAGGACCGCAAGGCCGAGAGCTCCTCCACCTCGTGGCGGGCTGCCTGCAGGGCCTCTAGGTTTCTCTCGGAGAATTCCTTCTTCTTGGCCGCCAGGGAGCTCTCTCGAAGGTGGAGAGTCTTGGCGAGCCGCTCCAACTCAGAAGCCTTGAAGTCGGCGGCCAACTCTCGTTCCAAGACCGCCCGGCGTTCGCGGGAGACCTGTTCCTCCCTCAAGTCGAGATCTGCCTTCAGAATCTCTAGCTCCTCGATCCGAGCTCGAAGGTCATCCTCGCCCGCCGCCAGCTGCGCGGTGACCCTCTCCGTCTCGGCTGCCGTGGAACGCTCCCGTTTCTCAACGACGAGTTTACAGCACTCCAACTGCTGCCGTATCTCCTCAGCGGTAGAGAGGCTCTCCTCGGCCCGGGCGAGAGCCTCCAGGGCCTCCCTGTTGATCCGCCGCGATTCGGCGTCCATGCGGTTGACAGCCTGCTTCAACCGGTCGAGGAGCACTTCCCCGAAGTCGAGCAACTCCTGCCTGGAGTCGAGCTCGCTCTTGTCCTTCGCGGTCCGCTCCCGCAAAAGGTTCCCCCAGGTGAGGAGGCGATCCCGTTCAACTGTATACTCCTCCCGCTCGTGACCTAGTGCAGCCAAGACCTGCTGGACGCTCGTCTCGGCAAGCGCGAAGGCATCTGCCAGGGGCAATGGAGCAACAGAGGCCGGGGCAGTTCCCCCGACCTCCTCCATCACCTCGTCCTCAAGAGGAGTCGATGCACCAGCGACTGAGACGAGACGCCGGTCAGGAGAAGTTGGCACCAGGGCTCTGGCAGCCGGACCTGCCGGGCCCTCTTTAGCTTCTCGCTTCTTGACCTGTGGAGAGGGGCGAGCCGGGGAAGGCGGCGCTGGAATAAAGGCCGGGCCGCCTGGTGCAGGGTCGACCTGCGCTGGCCTGGGGGCCGCGGCGGCCGTCTCGGCAGGAAGAGATGACGCCGCCGCGAAGTCCGGGCACACCGGAACAGGAGAAGCTCGTGCTGGCTTGGGGGCTGCGGCAGCTGTCCCGGGTTCCGAGCGCAACGGCACAGACTCCCCGCCAGTCGGGGATGGCCGGGAAGCGCGGACACTCCAGCGGGCTCTGAACCCTGACTTCCGAGCCGGGGTAGGACTCCCTGAGCCCGCTGCCGTCACTGGCGGCCGCCCCGCAGTCGCTTGAACTGGCGGAGCAGGGGATGCCCCAGAAGCTCCCCTCAACGCATCACCCCGGGGCCTCTTTGAGTCGCCACCAGAAGGAGTGCCAGGCACCCCAGGTTCCCGACTTGGCACAGACACCGCCGCTGGAGGAGATCGAGCGCGCTTCTTCTCTGGTGGCGGGTTGGAGGCCATGACGAGGGAGGACTCAAGGGCAAGAGGGCAAAGGCACAAGAGTCCAAGAGGAAGCGCTGGGAAGTGCGAAGGGAAGCCGCAATGCGGTTAATATCCCCTCTAAAACCTTCCCGGGTGCAATTCCAAGCGATTCGGAACTCTTCGAATACGCCGCATCGGCAAACGCTTCGGCTCCAAGACCGAGCGCCGATGACAGGTGGACCCAAGCCGCCCGACTGAAGCGGTGGGTCAAGGAGTCAGTCTCCTAAGAAGACAAGCCGGCAAGGCACTTCGGCGGTTCCCAAAGAAAGCGCCGCAATGTGCAGAAGTGGCAGTCTTGGGAACCGCCACAGTAAAATCAACCATCAAGTGGGCGCACGCTCCCACGATCCCGCGACCGTTCGTGCTCCGGCAGCGGTCAATGCGGGACTTAGAGAAAGTGCGCGGATCAGAAGAGACGGAGGTCCCACTTCGGGCTCGCTATCTCCCCCGAGATGGGCCTGGGGGCCACTGTCGGTACCCGCGATATGGGGTACCCCCGCGCACAGGGGAAAATGCCTAAGGAACTCGCCCTTCTCCGCAGGGAGAGCTCCGAAGGCGCCATGTAAAAGTCCCAAAATGTGTATGAATAAAAACTATGGTTTGAGTTCATATGTGTGGCAATGACAGGAAAAATGGGACTTGCTAAAACTTTTCTTCATGCAAAGTAATACATGGATGAACATCCAACATGAGGTTCACCTTTTTATTTAAAAGTGTTGAACTAATAAGGAGTTAAATACCTCTTTGCATGTAAGTTTAAAATTCAGATTTGAAATTCAAAGTTCACACATATGGTGACCCAAAAACTTTGAATTAACATGCAGCCATATAGTTGAGTTTTTAGGGAAAAGGTTATCACCAACTTTTCAATTGTAGGGTGGGCTCAAAGGAGAGCTAAAGAGAAGAAATTGCAAATTCTAAACCAAATTCAGATTTAGTCTTGCAAATTCAAACTAAATTTGAAGAATTCAAATTCTATTCCACCTTTTTAAAATTTAGCATTTTGGGGAGTAAAAAGATCAGCTTGAGAAGATATTTGGTGAAGAAATGGGGGGTGGGACCCACAGGTCATAGAGCTAAAGGAGGAGACTTACTCCCTAAGTTTTGCTCTCGGTGGGGACTTTTCCCGAGCAGCTCGCGAGCGCCACCGAGCAGCTTGCCGGTGACAGCTCCTGCTGCCGGTCTCCATGCGCTGGCGCCCTGGGGTCGGTCCTGGCCGCACCCCCAACGTGATAACGTGCCCCCCCCCCCGGCCAAAGCAAGGTACAATTGCTTTCTTCTCCTCGGAAACAAACTGAGAGCCGAGCACCTCACCACGCTGCTCCACTGCTCCCTGTCTCCCGGCCAGCCCAGCGCCTCTCCGGCAGGCTCAAGAGGTCACAGAGGTGCGCCAGGAGGTACTGGTCCTCATCCCGTCGTCCTCTTGCTCTCCCCCGACGCCGGCTCGCCGGAATTCGATTTTTGGCACCGGCTCATGTATAGAACAGCCTGTGTTTAATTCGTGAAATTCTCCCAAACCGATTGATCATAGCTCCTACAATTCAAAACACAGCGACTAGATGCCCTAGCGCCCTCCCACACCGAAAACCAAAGGAAACCGACCCTCCTATGCCCTGGGCGACGAGAAATCGTCGCCGGCGGCCAAAACTGCCACGGTCCACGGTGACGACTAGGTTGCAGCCACTTCCTGCACGATCTGACCTCCGTTCCATGTTCCTGGAACCATAGGGATGCTGTAGAACATCGTAGCTCGCCGGGAGATGCCTTGGACACGCTGGAACGCGTCCATGTCGAGCTCCCGAGCCGCCCCGCCGGTGCCGACCCACCTACAGCCGTTTTCACGCGGGGAAACCTTGTCAGGCAGCTGCGCCACGTTCCCAGGAGCATGTAGGGCGAAACCGGAGCTCATTTGGTGGAGAAATGAGAGAGAACGAGCCATGCCAAGTTTTCTGCCTGTGTGCACCCGCGGGCTCTGTCGTGAGGTTGAAGAAGCACCTGACCCGTGGGCCCCACGCGCGACTGTGCTGTTTAAAATCAAACAGAGAGTTGTGCAAACTTGTAAAATGCATAACTTGGTGTAGGAAGCTCCAAAAATAGTGAGATAAATTTTGTTGGATTCCTTTAAGAGAGTACTATCCAGAGGTACAACCCAATAATTATGAAAACCCCTGGTTTTGGCTCATTAATTCATAGAAGGAAAAGCTTGTGGGAATTTTTTCAGGAGTTCTATGTATTGGAAAGTTTCCAAATTTGGGCAGGAGAGTCTTCCAAAAATACTTGAACTCCAATAAAATTTTCAGAAGCATTGGACCTCATTTGCTTGGCCAAATATGGTGTTAATTCCTTATGTCTCTGAAAATGGGAAAATAAACAGAGGTCAATTTCAGATTTTTTTCCCCAAACTTTAGAACCTCATAACTCTTGCTAGGAATCCCCAAATTTAGTGATTCAAATTGGGTTAGATTCATATTGAATAGATCTGTCCAAATCTACAACCCAATTTGTATGAAACGAATTATTTAATTCTGGAAAATTCTTGGAAGGTTTTCTGAAAAAGAATTATTGAGGGAGTTTGGGTTATCCAAAAATACCCAAATTTTGCCAGAATATTCTTTAGCATATTGTTGACCGTCTAGCAAATTTTCAGCTCATTGGGAGATCATTTGAGGAGGAATTTGCTAAATGAAAACTACTGTGCTCAACGGAGTCCAGAAACATTTTCAGAAAATGTTTCTCACCTCAAAAATCTATTCTGAGCAATCCATAGCTCCAAAAATCATAGGAAAATTTAGGCAAGCTCTCTGAGACATACTTGGAATTGTAGTTCACTTAATTGGGCATGAAAATGCACATTACTACAGAATTAATTTTGTTGAGTACAAATGCTTAAAGAATTGTTCTGGGAGAACTACCCAAGTAAAAGGGCTGAAATTTGGACCAGATGACTATCATGTGATCAAGAACTCACATGTAAATTATCAGCCAAAGATGAGTCCTGGAACTCCCTTTTATTATTCTCCATACTTATGTATAAGGGAAAAATACATAAGAGATATTGTGAGAATTATGGAGGACACAATATGACTCCACATTAGCTGCAATTTTGCAAGCTAAATCCTTAGGTAGTATAAAACCTGCTGTAAAAGTTTTGAGGCCATTGGAGTTCTTATTCTTCAGTTGCACTCAAATCTTTTCAGCTTATCTATTATGTTCATTAGAGAAAAGGGTTAGTGTATAGCTAAGGGCCTTAAGGTCAAATTAGTTTAATTCTGTTCTTTGCACAACAGAGGCAAACCAAGCCATGCTTGGCTTTTCCACACTACCTCTGTTCTTAAGAAAGTAATTCTATAACTTCTTTCCATTACATTCTATAAAATATGTGCATATGCATTTCAATAGGAACCACAACGAAGGGGACTCAAAGGAGTGATTCATCGAAGTGGATAAAGCTCTGGAGAGTCAAGGGTGGATCTGCAAGGATACTAACTGCTTATATACGACTACCCTGCAAAACAGGCAAGCTCCGGTTTGCATTTAACAGCTGTTAAGTTTTTACTTTGTATTCACCTTTGGTTAAGATTTGAACTGTGCATTAGGTCTAGTGTTTGATACTCCTCTTGCATAGCCAAATGACCCATGGAGTATTGGGTAGGTGTCTTTCACCGTGTAGAACTGCCATGCTTAAGTACGGTTCGGTAGAAGTCGAGTGGTGAGATGCTACTCGCAGATTTAGGAACAACAGGGGCAGACGGGATTGGTTCGTAATTGAATTAGCAAGTTAAAGTTGAGACCGGAAGGTTGTAGGAGCAGCAGGACATAGGGGCCTAGGTGCTGTAGACCTGTCCGTGTCAGTCAAGGACCGATCCGTATGCGGCCCTGTTGAACAAGTTTGAGTTGTGTACCGGACTCATGCTGGCTATATGGGACCCAGTAAACCGATGTACCTCGGGAAGCTGTCGTTGGACTTTTCGGGTCGCCTCAGGCGGACGGCCGGTGTGCAGTATGTGGGGAATATTCTCATGACATCTCACGTCGGAAGGTGCACCATGAGAGTAGCTACTGTACGGGGCGACTTGATCGATTCAGCGGGGGTGAAACGGGGGAAAGGCTGCCACGTACGACGTCAGTGACGGTTGTTGTAGGCAACGTCGAGTACGGGCGTACGTGTCGTGTAGTCCGGGTGTTATTGATTCGAATCACCGTCGCTCGCGGAATGGACCGAGTATACTTGTTCTCACAGTCGTGACGTAGTAAGAACTTGCATGAGAAAGGAACTAATCATATTCATGTGAAGTATTATACTAGTGTTGTATTGGATCTTGATGAATAGGTTAGTGCAAACTCGATTCTTTTATGCCATGAGCAATTTACATCGGGGAAAAGCGTTTCTTGTTTGATTGTGGACTCCCGATGTAGCGTGCCCAGGGTTACTAAAAATACTGCAATAATACCTGAAAGTAAGGATTCACTTTTAGGCGAGTTTAATTATGCTTATGCCATCCTATGTTAGGATCATAACCTCACTTAGAGTTTCATGTTTAGGGTGACAGCCTTGCTGAGCGTTATGCTCACGGATGCTATCCGAGTTGTTTTGCAGGTAATTGACTCGATGCTTATGAGAAGGGGTGCCGATGAGACTCGGGAACCTCCGAGTGCTTACTCGAAGAGCATCCTCGCCGCTGTAGATTGTCTTCGTGTTGCTAGTAAGAAACGTCCACGGGCTGGACCGTTTCTTTGTTGCTAGTTTAGAATTGAGTCGTGAGAGTGATAGTCTTCCGCTGTAGTTTACTCTGATATACTTATTTGTAAAACAATCTTGTACGCTTCCGCAAACTATTTATGTAATATGATGTATGTTCACCGACCCGTGTGTTGTTGGGTGCCGCATAACACGGCACCACCCGACGAGGTCCTGTGGGGCCGTCACAGCGTGGTATCAGAGCTGTCACACATGGTATCAGAGCTGCGTTGGGAACAGAGCACGGATTGAGCATCATATTATGTCAAAAACTTAGGATACGGTGAGATAACGGTACTAGGCCCACATAAGGACTACTATTAGCATATTATGAAGGTGGCAACCTAACTTATGTGTTATGTCGGAAAATTGTGCATCTTGGGACGTCTATGTCTTGGGGGGTGCACGTATGCGCTGTCCACCAGTGCGCACAAGCTGAAGGGTGGAGCCTCACGGGTGGCAGGTAACCCGACTCACTTTAGTATCCTCTACGACTCTTCATGTCGTTTGGGGTATTCGAGCAGCGTCTGTCCCAGGCGTGTGTGGTGCAATTTGGGAGACCCCGTCACGTGGTCAGTAACGTGAACACGTAGCTCAAGACGTGTTTGGCTTGAGAACACCTGGGCGAGTGATGACGGCCGGGTGTACCAACTGTTATGGATACCGGGTTCGGTGTGTAGCCGAACCTGATGATTGAGTATTGTTTTATGTAGGTACTAACCACGAAAACTTTAGTACGTGTAGAACACGTTTGCGAGTGACCGTTTAGTGCCACCTAATGATCGTGTATGCCGGTGTAATCCGGTTAGGTTTTTCTTTGGTAAGGCAATGTAGTACCGTCATATGTCTTACGGTGCGTCGTCACCGTACTACACTGGATAGTATTCTTACCTATGAAGAAATCATTCATGACTAACTTCCAAACTAAAAATGGATGTGATGAAGCACATATTAGTTACTGAGCTCTCCATTTGAACTAAGTTCAAAGAAGAGACTTGTTAGGTTTCTTTTGATCTCAAAGACAGAGTGCTCTGTTCAGACAGAAATTTTTCTGGTCTTTAACAGAGCGTAACTCTGATTAGCTTGACCCAATGGAGGTGTTTGATACAGTTCTGGAAAGGTTATTAAGTGTTCTACAACTTTTCTGTAGAACTCCAGAGCCAAATCCGACACAAACTTGGTTGAATGTCCAGATGGATGCAAACTGTTCAGAAAACAGAGCAGCTGCAAACTTCTCTGGATGTTTCTGTAAATTGGCCATAACATTCTGTAGAAAAATCTCTAGGGGTCATATAATATACCGTTGGAAAGGTTATGAAATTTGCAACGATTTTGTAGTTCATAGTTTATTCAGAATTTTACCCCATTTGTATGTAAAACTGTGGTGAAAACAACCACATACAAAGGAGGTGCTGGTAAAATTTAACCAGAAATTCTGTCAACTTTGAACGATCATAACTTCTGGTTAAGGGATGATCCAGAGGCATGTGATTACTCGTCGGAAATATACTGAAGTTAACTTTAACTTTGGTATTCAACTTGAGTTATGAAAATGCTAATAACTGGATCAAATTCTGGGTTAAGTACTGAAAGGTCTGTTTTGTACCGAATGAGGGACTGGATATGTTGACTTTAGAAAGACGTGTAAACATGAAATTTTGTTATGCTTTCATAAAGTTTTAGCATGTTCATGTTTTACATACTTTCACATACTGCTGAGATCATGTTTTGACTCCCCTCAAAAATTATCTTTGTGCAGTATGGTGCGTACTCATTCTCCGAGTAGGGTTGATAGTTCTCGTCAAGACGATGATGACTCGACTCCACCACGGGCACCGCCATCAACGGTATGGGCGGATGTCATGGCTCAGATGGTCGAGTCAAGTCAAGAGAACACAAGACTACTCCAAGCCTTGGTACAACAGGGCTTACTCCAGCGTGCATAACAGGACGTTCCACCTCGGAACGCCTACTTGGATTTCTTGGCGACACAACCACCAATCTTCACGGAAGCCCATGAACTAGTGGAAGCTGATCAGTGGCTTCGAGTTATGGAGTCCAAATTTGGGGTGTTTGAGTGTGACGAATATCAGAAGGCATCATTTGCAGCTCAACAGCTCCATGGAGCCGCCGGAAATTGGTGGTTCGCTTATCTTGCAACCGTTCCGGAAGGTCATCAAGTGGAATGGACGGAATTTCGTGAAGCATTCCGGGCTCGTCACATTCCTATGGGTTTTATCAAGGCCCAGCAGCAGGAATTCAGAAACTTGAAGCAGGGGGACATGAGTGTCCTCGATTATGTCAGACGATTCAATCTTCTGGCACAATATGCTCCTGCTTATGCAACGAGCGAAGCTGCCATGTGTGACTACTTTTTCTATGGCTTGAGTGCCATACTAAAAGAGAAGTTAGCTTTATTCAATCAAGGCAGTTACACCGAGTTGATCAGTGCTGCTCTGCTGCAAGAACAAGCGACACTTGAGTGTCAAGCAGAGAAGAGGGACCGGGAGGATGTGCAAGAAGACACACCAATCGTTCCTCGTAAATACCGTGTGGTGTATCACACACCATCCGATGAGATATGGCAAGCACCAGGGAGATCAACTCCGTACAGATTTCCTGCTCAAGAGTCATGTCTTGAAGCAACACCTTTGCCTCAGCAACGAATGACATCTGTTGCATCATTGCTGCAGCCAAGTGCCTCAACTTCTCAACCACAAGTCAACGAAGAACCGGGGAAACCTCCGTGTTCTTATTGCCACCGTTTTGGGCATTTTAGGCAGGAATGCCGGGAGAAGTTGGTAAACACCAGACAGCCATCATCATCAGGTGGTATGCCGCCACCTGCTCTAGTCAACATAACAGCATTGCAATCCGGGAGTGTGCAACATCTTGCAATTGAGGATGTCCCGGAGGGAGCACCGGTGTTAGCGGGCATGTTTACTCTCAAGGACGTGGCCGTATTGGTACTTTTTGATTCAGGTGCAACCCACAATTTTATCAGCAAAACATGCGTAGATCAGCACCAATTATCCACCAATACTCCCACAACGAGTTTTCTCATACGTTCACCGGGAGGAAATATCTCTGCCAATCAGATTGTGTCCCGAGCAGCTTTGTGTTTGGGCGGAAAAATATACCCAACATCGCTGATTATGTTGGATAGGCAGAAGATAGACATTATATTGGGGATGTCTTGGTTAAATCGTCACGGTGCCGTTCTCAATATCGGTAACCGGACTGTCCAGATTGACTCGCCGATTCACGAACAGCACACGCTGTTTTTAGACAGCGAAGATCCAGATATGGTAGAGGCCTACCACACGGAAGCGCTGAAGCTTGAAGATATTCCGGTGGTACGTGATTATCCCGACATATTTCCCGATGACTTACCGGGCATGCCGCCCGAACGGGACGTCGAGTTCAAAATTGAACTGGCGCCGGGAACGACGCCTATTTCACGAAGGCCTTACAAGATGGCACCTAATGAGCTAGCGGAGTTGAAAGAGCAACTGAATGAACTCATGATCAAGGGTTTCATATGACCAAGTTCTTCACCTTGGGGTTGCTCAGCGCTGTTTGTTAAGAAGAAGGACGAAACACTACGGCTATGTGTTGATTATCGTCCTCTCAATGCTGTCACGATCAAGAACAAGTATCCTTTGCCTCGCATCGACATCCTGTTTGATCAACTTGTGGGTGCAAAGGTATTTTCGAAGATGGATCTTCGGTCGGGCTATCATCAAATCAAGATCCGTCCGGAGGACATACCGAAGACAGCTTTCTCGACGAGATATGGACTCTACGAGTACCTCGTCATGTCATTTGGATTAACCAACGCTCCGGCACACTTCATGTACTTGATGAATTCTGTGTTCATGCCGGAGTTAGACAAGTTCGTCGTGGTATTCATCGACGACATATTGGTTTACTCCAAATCTGAAGAAGAGCATGCTGAACATCTGCGCATTGTGCTACAACGGTTGCGGGAGCACCAATTATATGCCAAGTTCAGCAAGTGCGAATTTTGGATTGATCAAGTGCCTTTCCTAGGCCATATCATTTCAGCAGAGGGCATTGCCGTGGATCCCAGCAAAATTGAACAAGTGCTGAAGTGGGAATCTCCCAAATCTGTCCACGAGGTCCGAAGTTTCCTAGGTTTAGCGGGTTATTATCGGAGGTTTATTCCGAGCTTCTCAAAGATTGCTAAACCAATGACGGAGCTGCTGAAGAAGGGCACTAAATACATGTGGAATGCAGCCTGTGAAGCCGCATTCAAAACTTTGGTGAAACATCTCACAACGGCTCCAGTTCTTGCTCAGCCGGACACAACGAAGCCATTTCACGTATACTGTGATGCATCCGGCATCGGTCTCGGCTGCGTTCTGATGCAAGAAGGGCGTGTAGTCGCCTATGGGTCTCGTCAACTGCGAAACCACGAGCAGCATTATCCAACTCACGATCTTGAGCTTGCTGCGGTGGTGTTGGCGTTAAAGATGTGGAGACATTACCTACTTGGTAATCTTGTTCACCTCTACACCGACCATAAAAGCCTGAAGTATATCTTCACGCAGAAGGAGCTGAATATGAGACAACGGAGATGGTTGGAGCTCATAAAAGATTATGAAATTGAGATCCACTATCACCCGGGAAAAGCCAACGTGGTTGCCGACGCGCTTAGTCGGAAAGTCCACGTTCACAACTTAGTGGTTGCTGAGTTGGAAGATGAAGAACCCAGCCTCCGTGTCATTCCGTATGGCGCGCTTTATAATCTCGCGCTCATTCCAACAATCCGTGAAGAGATTGTTGAGGCTCAAAGAAGAGACAGAGGTATGTCTCACATACGGAGAAGACTCGACAACGGAGAGATGAAATGCTTCCGGAAGGATGAGAACGGTACGATATGGTTTAAAGACCGTATAGTGGTACCGCGTAATATGAAACTCCAGAAGAAGATCTTGGATGAAGCCCACCTGTCTAAGTTTTCCATTCATCCCGGAAGTAACAAGATGTACCAAGATTTGAAACAGAAATTTTGGTGGACGAGGATGAAAAGGGAGATTGCTAAATACGTATCCGAGTGTGATACGTGTAGACGGGTCAAGGCTGATCATATGCGGAAAGCCGGACCGCTACAACCTTTGAAGATACCGGCATGGAAGTGGGAGGATGTGAGTATGGATTTTATCGTCGGGTTACCGCTCACATCCAGGAAGCATGACTCGATATGGGTGATCGTTGACCGGTTGACGAAGTCGGCTCATTTCATACCGGTGAACACTCATTATCAAGCAAGGCAATATGCGGAGTTATTCATCTCCAGAATTATTTGCTCACATGGTGTCCCGAAGACCATCATTTCAGATCGAGGTGCGCTGTTCGTTGCTCGGTTTTGGGAGCAGCTGCATGCCTCGTTGGGCACCAAGCTAATTAGAAGCTCCGCATATCACCCTCAAACCGATGGACAAACTGAGAGGGTGAATCAAGTGCTCGAGGACATGTTGAGAGCATGTGCCATCCACCACAGTAGGAATTGGGACGATCACCTACCGCTGGCGGAGTTTTCATACAACAACGGTTATCAAGCGAGTATTAAAATGGCACCGTATGAAGCTCTCTACAGCCGGAAGTGTCGCACACCACTAAATTGGTGTGAGTCCGGCGAAAGAGTTCTGTTTGGGATTGATCTTGTCAACGAAGCCGAAGACCGAGTTTGGTTGATACAGGAGAACTTAAAGGCTGCACAATCCCGACAGAAGAGCTACGCTGATCAAAGGCGTAGGCCATTACATTTTGACATCGGGGAACACGTTTATCTTCGTGTATCTCCGATGAAGGGAATTCACCGGTTCGGTGTAAAGGGGAAGCTCGCTCCCCGTTTTATTGGTCCTTTTGCTATCACGGAGAAGTGCGGACCCGTAGCCTACCGGCTGGAATTACCGGCAAGTCTAGCGGGTGTTCATGATGTATTTCATGTTTCACAGCTGCGGAAGTGCCTCAAATTCACCGCTGCTGTTCGCACTGAGGACATCGACGAATTGAAACCGGACCTGACCTACACCGAGCGACCGGTTCAGATTTTGGATGAAAAGACCCGGGTAACCCGGAACCGGACGATCAGATTCTTCAAGGTGCTGTGGAGTAATCACACCACGGAAGAGGCGACGTGGGAAAGTGAAGATTACCTCCGCACCAACTATCCGGAATTTTTAGCTTTGTACAGTTTGTAATTACCTCTCCCGTCTCGTTCCTGTTTTGTAATCTCGGGACGAGATTCTTTTAAGGGGGGAGGAATGTAAAAGTCCCAAAAATGTGTATGAATAAAAACTATGGTTTGAGTTCATATGTGTGGCAATGACAGGAAAAATGAGACTTGCTAAAACTTTTCTTCATGCAAAGTAATACATGGATGAACATCCAACATGAGGTTCACCTTTTTATTTAAAAGTGTTGAACCAATAAGGAATTAAATATCTCTTTGCATGTAAGTTTAAAATTCAGATTTGAAATTCAAAGTTCACACATATGGTGACCCAAAAACTTTGAATTAACATGCAGCCATATAGTTGAGTTTTTAGGGAAAAGGTTATCACCAACTTTTCATGGGCTCAAAGGAGAGCTAAAGAGAAGAAATTGCAAATTCTAAACCAAATTCAGATTTAGTCTTGCAAATTCAAACTAAATTTGAAGAATTCAAATTCTATTCCACCTTTTTAAAATTTAGCATTTTGGGGAGTAAAAAGATCCGCTTGAGAAGATATTTGGTGAAGAAATGGGGGGTGGGACCCACAGGTCATAGAGCTAAAGGAGGAGACTTACTCCCTAAGTTTTGCTCTCGGTGGGGACTTTTCCCGAGCAGCTCGCGAGCGCCACCGAGCAGCTTGCCGGTGACAGCTCCTGCTGCCGGTCTCCATGCGCTGGCGCCCTGGGGTCGGTCCTGGCCGCACCCCCAACGTGATAACGTGCCCCCCCGGCCAAAGCAAGGCACAATTGCTTTTTTCTCCTCGCAAACAAACTGAGAGCCGAGCACCTCACCGCGCTGCTCCACTGCTCCCTGTCTCCCGGCCAGCCCAGCGCCTCTCCGGCAGGCTCAAGAGGTCACAGAGGTGCGCCAGGAGGTACTGATCCTCATCCCGTCGTCCTCTTGCTCTCCCCCGACGCCGGCTCGCCGGAATTCGATTTTTGGCACCGGCGCACGTATAGAACAGCCTGTGTTTAATTCGTGAAATTCTCCCAAACCGATTGATCATAGCTCCTACAATTCAAACCACAGCGACTAGATGCGCTAGCGCCCTCCCACGCCAAAAACCAAAGGAAACCGACCCTCCTATGCCCCGGGCGACGAGAAATCGTCGCCGGCGGCCAAAACTGCCACGGTCCACGGTGACGACTAGGTTGCAGCCACTTCCTGCACGATCTGACCTCCGTTCCATGTTCCTAAAACCATAGGGATGTTGTAGGACATCGTAGCTCGCCGGGAGATGCCTTGGACACGCTGGAACGCGTCCATGTCGAGCTCCTGAGCCGCCCCGCCGGTGCCGACCCACCTACAGCCGTTTTCACGCAAGGGAAACCTTGTCAGGCAGCTGCGCCACGTTCCCAGGAGCATGTAGGGCGAAACCGGAGCTCATTTGGTGGAGAAATGAGAGAGAACGAGCCATGCCAAGTTTTCTGCCTGTGTGCACCCGCGGGCTCTGGCGTGAGGTTGAAGAAGCACCTGACCCGTGGGCCCCACGCGCGACTGTGCTGTTTAAAATCAAACAGAGAGTTGTGCAAATTTGTAAAATGCATAACTTGGTGTAGGAAGCTCCAAAAATAGTGAGATAAATTTTGTTGGATTCCTTTAAGAGAGTACTATCCAGAGGTACAACCCAATAATTATGAAAACCCCTGGTTTTGGCTCATTAATTCATAGAAGGAAAAGATTGTGGGAATTTTTTCAGGTGTTCTATGTATTGGAAAATTTCCAAATTTGGGCAGGAGAGTCTTCCAAAAATACTTGAACTCCAGTAAAATTTTCAGAAGCATTGGACCTCATTTGCTTGGCCAAATGTGGTGTTAATTCCTTATGTCTCTGAAAATGTGAAATTAAACAGAGGTCAATTTCAGATTTTTTCCCCAAACTTTAGAACCTCATAACTCTTGCTAGGAATCCCCAAATTTAGTGATTCAAATTGGGTTGGAGTCATATTGAATAGCTCTGTCCAAATCTACAACCCAATTTGTATGAAACGAATTATTTAATTCTGGAAAATTCTTGGAAGGTTTTCTGAAAAAGAATTATTGAGGGAGTTTGGGTTATCCAAAAATACCCAAATTTTGCCAGAATATTCTTTAGCATATTTTTGACCGTCTAGCAAATTTTCAGCTCATTGGGAGATCATTTGAGGAGGAATTTGCTAAATGAAAACTACTGTGCTCAAAGGAGTCCAGAAACATTTTCAGAAAATGTTTCTCACCTCAAAAAATCTATTCTGAGCAATCCATAGCTCCAAAAATCATAGGAAAATTTAGGCAATCTCTCTGAGACATACTTGGAATTTTAGTTCACTTAATTGGGCATGAAAATGCACATTACTACAGAATTAATTCTGTTGAGTACAAATGCTTAAAGAATTGTTCTGGGAGAACTACCCAAGTAAAAGGGCTGAAATTTGTACCAGATGACTCTCATGTGATCAAGAACTCACATGTAAATTATCAGCCCAAGATGAGTCCTGGAACTCCCTGTTCTTATTCTCCATACTTATGTATAAGGGAAAAATACATAAGAGATATTGTGAGAATTATGGAGGACACAATATGACTCCACATTAGCTGCAATTTGGCAAGCTAAATCCTTAGGTAGTATAAAACCTGCTGTAAAAGTTTTGAGGCCATTGGAGTTCTTGTTCTTCAGTTGCACTCAAATCTTTTCAGCTTATCTATTATGTTCATTAGAGAAAAGGGTTAGTGTATAGCTAAGGGCCTTAAGGTCAAATTAGTTTAATTCTGTTCTTTGGACAACAGAGGCAAACCAAGCCATGCTTGGCTTTTCCACACTACCTCTGTTCTTAAGAAAGTAATTCTATAACTTCTTTCCATTACATTCTATAAAATATGTGCATATGCATTTCAATAGGAACCACAACGAAGGGGACTCAAAGGAGTGATTCATCGAAGTGGATCAAGCTCCGGAGAGTCAAGGGTGGATCTGCAAGGATACTAACTGCTTATATACGACTACCCTGCAAAACAGGCAAGCTCCGGTTTGCATTTAACAGCTGTTAAGTTTTTACTTTGTATTCACCTTTGGTTAAGATTTGAATTGTGCATTAGGTCTAGTGTTTGATACTCCTCTTTCATAGCCAAATGACCCATGGAGTATTGGGTAGGTGTCTTTCACCGTGTAGAACTGTCATGCTTAAGTACGGTTCGGTAGAAGTCGAGTGGTGAGATGCTACTCGCAGATTTAGGAACAATAGGGGCATGCGGGATTGGTTCGTAATTGAATTAGAAAGTTAAAGTTGAGACCGGAAGGTTGTAGGAGCAGCAGGACATAGGGGCCTGGGTGCTGTAGAACTGTCCGTGTCAGTCAAGGACCGATCCGTATGCGGCCCTGTTGAACAAGTTTGAGTTGTGTACCGGACTCATGCTGGCTATATGGGACCCAGTAAACCGATGTACCTCAGGAAGCTGTCGTTGGGACTTTTCGGGTCGCCTCAGGCGGACGGCCGGTGTGCAGTATGTGGGGAATATTCTCATGACATCTCACGTCGGAAGGTGCACCATGAGAGTAGCTACTGTACGGGGCGACTTGATCGATTCAGCGGGGGTGAAACGGGGGAAAGGCTGCCACGTACGACGTCAGTGACGGTTGTTGTAGGCAACGTCGAGTACGGGCGTACGTGTCGTGTAGTACGGGTGTTATTGATTCGAATCACCGTCGCTCGCGGAATGGACCGAGCATACTTAGAGTTTCATAACCTCACTTAGAGTTTCATGTTTAGGGTGACGGTTAAGCCTTGCTGAGCGTTATGCTCACGGATGCTATCCGAGTTGTTTTGCAGGTAATTGACTCGATGCTTATGAGAAGGGGTGCCGATGAGACTCGGAAACCTCCGAGTGCTTACTCGAAGAGCATCCTCGCCGCTGCAGATTGTCTTCGTGTTGCTAGTAAGAAACGTCCGCGGGCTGGACCGTTTCTTTGTTGCTAGTTTAGAATTAAGTCGTGAGATTGATAGTCTTCCGCTGTAGTTTACTCTGATATACTTATTTGTAAAACAATCTTGTACGCTTCCACAAACTATTTATGTAATATGATGTATGTTCATCGACCCGTGTGCTATTGGGTGCCGCATAACACGGCACCACCCGGCGAGGTCCTGTGGGGCCGTCACAGCGTGGTATCAGAGCTGTCACAGCCACGCGTCCGGCGGGGCCGGACCTCCCTCTCCTTAGAGGAGAGCTCCGGGCCCGCCACGTGGCATACAGAAGCCAGACCTCCCCCTCCGCGGGAGAGAGGTTCGAAGGTGCCACGTATCCGGCGGGGCCGGACCTCCCTCTCCTCAAAGAGGAGCTCCGGGCCCGCCACGTGGCCGACAGAAGCCGAACCTACCCCTCCGCGGGGAGAGGTCCGAAGGCTCCACGTGTCCCGCGGGGCCGGACCCCCCCCTCCTCTGAGGAGGGCTCCGGGCCCGCCATGTGGCCAGCAGAACGGCGCTGCCTGCCCCCGAGCGATAGGCAGCGGGCGTAAAGACGCCCCATACCTTGCCCGTACAAGGTATTCAAGGCCCGCGTCTTCCCAAGACGAGGAGACGCGGAGCACGCTTTTGTCAGGTGCCGTTGCGCCCAGTCGCATCACAGACTGGCGCGCGGTGTCAGAGCCTGCCAGCCAATAAACGCAGCGACAAGACATCCCATGCCGCCCGCGCCGTCATCAACCACTACGACTAGCATGCGGTATGGGCAGGGCTGCAAGACGAAGACTCAGAAGACTTCGCCAGAGACAACTACCGGCATAACTGCAGATACGGTAGATGGCAAATAATCTCCCCGGGACCACCTGTCGGGTCCCGGGCCCCCCTTGTAAGCCACCCGAGTCTTGGACTATAAAAGACTCGGGTAGGCGACGATAGCAGGGGTTCGCACTCCCGCAACTCATACGCTAGCCATTCACCCCCAAGCTGTAACTCATCCTCAAGCTCAGGACTCCGGTTCTGAGCAGCAAGCAATACAGCGAGCTCCATAGCTCGCCGTGGACGTAGGGTTTTACGCTCCGGCGGCCTGAACCACGTAAAACTCGCCGTGTCAAGCTCTTACTAACTCGTCCATACGCTCAAGCTCTCCGCAAGGGACTAGCCCCACCGAAAAAAGAACCTCCGTGGGCTGCCCAGTGCAGGCCCGGGGGAAGTGTCGACCGAACACTTCGACAGTAGGAAATCACCCCGGGGCCACCTGTCGGGTCCCCGGGGCCCACCTTGTAAGTCACCCAAGCCTTGGACTATAAAAGGCTCGGGTAGGCAACGTTACAAGGGGTCGGCACTTTTGCCCAGCTCCCGCTAGGTCATCCACACACTCAAGGAAACCAGTGCTCCGAGCACTCTTGTGGACGTAGGGTTTTACGCTCCGGTGGCCCGAACCACGTAAATCCCCGTGTCAACCATCTCCTTCCTTCGTCCACTCCGGCGAGACCCTCGCGAGAGGACTAGCCCCGCCTAAAAAAGAACCTCCGCGGGCTGCCCAGAGCAGACCTGGGGGAAGTGTCGACCGCAGACGCTTCGACAGGGGTTGTATTGCTTCTTGTTTGTAGTCAGGTGCATGCACCAGACTTGCTAAAATCTCGTTTCCTGTGTGTGGTGTTTGTCTAAGAATGAATCGGCACCTCAGGCTTCAGTCGTAGACAACAACTGATTATCGTCTTTCCGAGTGCTGCATGGTCTATTCTATGTACTCTGGTGAACCCATCTTCAGTTCTTGTTTGAGATGAGTTTTAGTTCTGACCGTCGAAATTTCAAAGAGATTTCTCTTGATGGCGAAGTTTAGTATCTGAATTTTGACTTGAACAACGTTAGGATAGGATGGACCATTCCAGGCCGCGCGCTGCAGGGGAATGTAATGTTGATTCCAGTGACATGGGCCTGTGCACCGCCGGTTCGAGCAAGCCGTGGTTCAAGTGCGCAGCTCTCCAGGGAACTGGGTAATTAAGATTTGTCATGAACTCATGATGCGTATAAAATTTACTGGCCAGTGAAGTCCTTGTATAGATATAATCAACTTTACCGGAAAGATTAGGGTAAGGCATATCCCCTAACTATATCATCTGTTCCAGTCACAAATGAATAAATGATACACCGAGTAGACAAACTGTATTGTAAGCACCAATGGCAAAATTACCTCATCTCTGTGGTACTTGAGGAGACGCCCAGAAAACAAATCCCATGCAGTAACTTTAATTCCGAGGCAACCATGCTTGATGAATGCCTGAACACGTAAGCACCGAATATGCAACAGTCAACGGTACCTATAGTAGAGAGTATGGTTGTCCTTTACGTTAACCCCGTTAATTCTATTCGGCTGATACGGTTAAGAAGAGCTTCGGTTATTAAAAAAATGACAATCAAACATTTTGGTAATGATTTTAAAAAACCCAAATATGAAAAAGACCGAAATACCGGATAGAGCGAGTGCCAAGCCCAACTGTAACACTAAATATGCAACAACAATCAACGGTACCGATAGGAGAGAGCGGACTTTAGACCTGTGCTGGATAATCACAACATGCCCTTTTTTCACGCACTCCTTCAACATAACCTTGGAATCATATTTTTTGTTCGAGATCGAGATAACTGCTATCGAGCAACGACTGATTGATCTATCAATATCATCCCTCCCCAAACCAAGGGTTCTCACCGAAGATCCAATCAAGTCATCACAAAAAATGGAGCTGTATTATGAAATATCTATAATCCATAAGATGCCGAAAGTAAGTTGCAAACACTGATTAGATGTTCCACTTTGCTCTTTATATCGGTTGAAGAACATTTCGCTTGCAAGGTTTTTGTTTGTGAAGAATCACATCCGTGTCAATCAATGTAATAATACTGCGTTTCAATCCTTGCTAATAAGCACATTGGGATGGTCTACATGGAACTGTGGAAGCTAAAGCAGGACTAGGCAGACAACAAAGTTCTGACCATTTCCCTAAAAAAATTGTTTTGACGAAGCTAACAGTACAGAGGATTCTGCTTCCAGAACTTGGGACAAGCTATTCTGGTTCTGGCGTCCTGCACGGCATCGATCGAAGACATCACTTCATCTTCGCTTCAGTAAACAGAACATGCTTGTTCACACGGGGATCATACTTCCTAAACTCAATTTTCTCAGTGATCCGCCGAGGGTTCTTGCGTTTCACATAAAAGAATCCAGTACCAGCTGCTGAAACCAGCCTGATGAAGATTGATGCGCGCTTTGCCTTCCCCATCTGAGATTACGAATTCGCAGCAAAATAGACTGAAAAGAAGATGACCAGAATTCAAGAGTAAGTAAAACATTTGAAAACTGTATCTACACATCTGATTGTCGAAGGCTCAGTTCACATGATAGAACTGTGCCATCATATTTCAAGCGTCTTGCTACCCTTTCTCAAATTACAACACACCTAAACATCTACCAATGTACTATTCTATTGACTTCTCAAATTACATATCACACACGTAGACATCCATGTATCTACTCTTCTATTGAGTGGCCACCCATAGCAAAATTACAAGTTACCCCCTTCGTCTTAAAAGAGTGTATTTCTGGATTTCGTGACTGATATCTTCATGCCTTGGATCAATGATCTCTATAAATTTGATCAACTTAACAACATCCAAATTATACAACAACAAACAACAACCAAGCCTTTATCCCAATCCTGTTGGGGTCGGCTAGACATGAAACCCAATATCAATGAAGTAAAAGGGAGGAAGAGATATAAGAACAAGGAAAAAAGAAAAAAAGAGAAAAAAAAGAAAAAAGAAAAAAGGAAAAAAAAAGAAAAAGGAAAAAGAGAAAATAGAAAAGAAATAAGAAAAAAGGAAAAGAAAAAGAGAAAAGAAAAAAAGAAAAAAAAAGAAAAAAAACAAGACTACGATTCTGGCACATGAATTGCTACTTTCCATGCGGTCCTATCATGAGCTAAGTCTCTGGATACATTCCAATCTCTCAAATCTCGTTTTACCGCCTACTAATATTTTCTCTACCTCTTAAAATCCCACTGTTAACCGGTGCTTCTGGAGGTCTCCGTTGGATATGTCCAAACCACCTAAGTCGATGTTGGACTAACTTCTCTTCAATCGGCGCCACCCCTACCTTATCACGAATCGCCTTATAACTTATTCGGTCTCTTCTCGTGTGCCCACACATCCACCGTAGCATGCGCATCTCTGCGACACTCATTTGTTGGACATGTTGCCGTTTAGTTGGCCAACATTCCGCCCCATAGAGCATCGCGGATCTGATCACCGTCCTATAGAACTTCCCTTTTAGCTTTTGTGGGACTTTCCTATCACATAGGATTCTAAAGGCTTGTCGCCATTTCATCCACTCTACCTTGATCCTGTGGCAAACATCCTCATCAATATCGCCATTGCTTTGTAACATTGATCCTAAGTATCGGAAAGAGTCCCTTCTAGGTACTATTTGTCCTTGTAGACTAACATTTCCCTCTTCACGACCAACATCACTAAAGTCACACCTCATATACTCGGTTTTGGTCCTACTAAGTCTAAACCCCTTGGACTCTAAGGTTTGTCTCCATAACTCTAATTTCTTATCAACACCATCTCTAGTTTCATCTACCAGCACTACATCATCAGCAAAGAGCATGCACCAAGGGATATCCCTTGTATATCCTTCGACACCTCATCCATCACCAAGGAAAAGATGTATGGGCTCAAAGCTGATCCTTGATGTAGTCCTACCGTGATAGGAAATGCATCAGTCTCACTATCACTTACGCGCACACTTGTCCTAACATTATTGTACATATCCTTGATAAGGGTAATGTACTTTGTTGGCACTTTATGTTTCTCTAGTGCCCACCACATGACTAACCTTGGTATCTTATCGTACGCCTTCTCCAAGTCGATGAACACCATATGCAAGTCCTTCTTCTGCTCCCTATATCTCTCCATAAGCTGACGAAGCAAGAAAATCGCCTCCATTGTAGACCTCCCAGGCATAAAACCAAACTGGTTTTTAGTGACATTGGTCACTTTCCTCAGGCGGTGTTCAATCACTCTCTCCCAAAGCTTCATAGTATGACTCATAAGCTTAATACCTCGATAATTAGTACAACTTTGAATATCTCCTTTATTTTTAAAGATAGGTACTAATATACTTTTCCTCCATTCTTCAGGCATCTTGTTTGACCGAAAAATGTGGTTGAATAGCTTTGTGAGCCATACTATTGCGACGTCCCCAAGACATCTCAACACCTCAATAGGGACATCGTCAGGGCCGAGGGCTTTTCCTCCTTTCATCCTTTTTAAGGCCTCCTTAACCTCAAACTCTTGTATCCTCCGCACGAACCGCCTGTTGGAGTCATCAAAGGAGTCATCCAACTCAACCATAGTGCTCCCATTCCCATCATTGAATAGCCCATTAAAGTAATCACGCCATCTATCCTTAATCTCTTCATCCTTCACTAGAATGCGGTCAGTCTCATCTTTGATGCATTTAACTTGATTGAGATCCCTCATCTTTCTCTCGCGGATTTTTGCTACCTTGTATATGTCCTTTTCACCTTCTTTTGTCCCTAGTCTCTCATATAACTTATCATAGGTCTGTCCTCTTGCCTTACTCACAACCCGCCTTGCATTCTTCTTAGCCTCTTTGTACTTAAACATGTTGCTTGCGCTTCTATCATTATGCCAACTCTTGTAACACTCCTTCTTCTCCTTAATGGCCTTTTGTACATCCTCATTCCACCACCAAGTGTCTTTATCTATAAGTTTCTTTCCCTTTGTCACACCGAACACCTCACTAGCTACCTTCCTAATGCAAGTTGCCATCTTCATCCACATACTATCTGCATCTCCATTTTCTGCCCAGGGTCCTTCTGTGATCACCCTATTTTTAAAGGATTCTTGTGATTCTCCCTTCAACTTCCACCACTTTGTTCTTGTGATTTTGACACTTTTGTCCCGCAAAGAACATGTATGGAAGCGAAAGTCAGCCACCACAAGCTTATGTTGTGTCACAACACACTCCCCCGAGATCACCTTACAATCTAGACACTCCCGTCTATCCTTTCTCTTAGTGAGGACAAAGTCAATCTGGCTAGAGTGTTGGGCACTACTAAAGGTCACTAGGTGAGATTGCCCCTTCCTAAAGAGGGTGTTAGCTATCAACAGATCATAGGCTATGGCAAAGTCTAGGATGTCCTTACCCTCTTGATTTCTATCGCCGCATCCAAAACCTCTATGTACTCCCTCAAATCCTAGGTTAGTTGCACCCACATGACCATTGAGATCTCCCCCTATGAGGAGTTTCTCGGTTATCGGTACACTACTAACCATATCCTCCAAGTCCTCCCAAAATTGCCTCTTAGCACTCATGTTGAGCCCAACTTGTGGGGCATAAGCACTAATGACGTTCAAGACAATGTCCCCAATTACTATCTTGATTAAGATGATCCTATCCCATTCTCTTCGAACATCCACTACTCCATCCTTAAGACTCTTATCTATTAGAACACCTACGCCATTCCTAGTCCCAGCCGAACCAGAATGCCAAAGCTTGAAACCGGTATTCTCGACTTCTCTCGCCTTTTGACCCGCCCATCTAGTCTCTTGTACACAAAGGATATTTACTCGTCTCCTAATGGCAACATCTACTAACTCACGTAGCTTCCCCGTCAATGATCCTACATTCCAACTACCCACTCGAAATCTATGTTCCTCGTCTAGCTTCCTTACGCTTTGCACCTGTCGAGTAAGATGCAAAGACCCTTGCTCACTTATCACTACATCCGGGCGATGATGTAGCGCGCCACTAAGGTGATGGCGATCCGGCCCTTGCTCATTTAACACCATATCCGGGTTCCGATATAGCGCGCCACTAAGACGGTGGCGACCCGGCCCTTGCCCACTTAACACCATACCTGGGTTCCGATATGGCGCGTCACTAAGAGGGTTACGCCCCAACGAATTTCTATTGGGTTTCATTTCCATGAGAATGGCTAAGTGTAGTTGTTGGCTCGCCAAGCCTATCACAACCCCCTCCTCCTTTACCCGGGCTTGGGACCGGCTATGTCATTACAACATAGGCGGAGTTAACAACATCCAAATTATATAGAAAGGGAAAGGGCAGCCCGGTGCATGTAGCTCCCGCTTGCGCAGGGTCCGGGGAAGGGTCCGACCCACTTGGGTCTTTTGTACGCAGCCTTTCCCTGCATCCAAATTATATATTATGAAAATATTTTTCATGATGCTATATGGGGCGGAGTGTTAGCCAACTAAACGGCAACATGTCCAACAAATGAGTGTCGCAGAGATGCGCATGCTACGGTGGATGTGCGGGCACACAAGAAGAAATCAAATAAGGAATGAGGCGATTCGTGATAGGGTAGGGGTGGCGCCGATTGAAGATAAGTTAGTCCAACATCGACTAAGGTGGTTTGGACATATCCAGCGGAGACCTCCATAAACACCGGTTAACAGTGGGATTTTAAGAGGACGGCCAATGTCGACCTGAGAGGAGGCAGTAAAACGAGATTTGAGCATAGTTATTAAGGCGGTAAGGCGACATAAGGCAATCTACCCCCTTTTTACCTTTTAAGCGATAAGACGTAAGACGAGGCGACGCCTTATTAATCTAGAAATATAGGAAAATATTACCAATAATACCATTTTATATCAACAAGTGCATTTTTTATAAAAGAAAAACAGAAAACTTGTTTAAAGTCCACTTTTCCTGGCCAAACTCCATAGGACCACTTAGCACAGGCACCAGCCACCCCACCCAATACCCTTGCCGCCCCCACCAGATGCCCCACACCGCTGCAGCCCCCGCCCCCGCCCCCCCCCCCCCCCCCCCCCCGAGCGGCGCTCGCCCTCTGATCCTCCGCCGCCCCCCTCCCACCGCAGCTCAGCCGGCGCCGGCATCCGACTCTCCGCCGCGAAACTGCCGGCGCTCGTCGGCCTCCATCGATCGGCTGCTGCCTCGCGGATCTGCCGGCGCTCAGCCTCCCACGGGCTCAGGTCAGTGCCCTCCCTCCCCCCCCCCCCCCCCCCCCCCCCCCCGATTGGTTTCCTCCTCCGCCGGCGGTGCCACCCCACCCTTCTTTCTCGGGCGGACCTCCCCCCCCCCCCACATCCCCGGGGCGCCTTAGCGACGCCATAAAATCCATGGATTTGAGAGATTGTAATGTATCCAGAGACTTAGCTCATAATAGGACTGCATGGAAAGTAACAATTCATGTGACAGAATCTTAGTCTTTTTTTTTTCTTTTTTCTTGTTACTTTTATATCTCTTCCTCTCTTTCACTTCGTTTAATATATATATATATATATATATGTATATATATTGTTGAGTTTCATGTCTAGCCGACCCCAACATGCTTGGGATAAAGGCTTGGTTGTTGTTATTGTAAAGTAACAATACAAATCTCATGTTAAGCCATATTCAAGCCAGGCCTTACATCAAACTGTCTATGAATCTCCATAGTGTTTAAGATTCAGATAAAAAGGATGAAGGGCTCAAATCTGAGCGGGTGGAGATATAGGAGACACTGCGAAGTATAGCAATCTGATTGGCACGGGTGGCAGCCAGATCAGAATCTGATACTCCGGAGGAGTTGCTTGCATTCAAGTATTGAAGGTTCAGACAGAGGACACAGCACGCAACCAGTGCCATGATTGACCAGAAAGCGGAGGAACTTCAACCTGCGGTTACGCGAGACCGCAACTCCAACAATTTCTGCCCGAGCAAATGTACGGTCACAGTGAAAAAAGAAGGGGTAAGGTGGGCTGTACGGTTAGGGAGAGGAGGTCAGCAGCTAGGATCTTGATGTGCACAAGGTGAACAGATTCCATGCTGCCATTCAAGAGAAGATGTGTCATACAGGATTGTAATTAAATCACAAAGTGATGGAACCTAGACGGAATATCAACCAAGCACACGAGTGATGAGTTCTTGATTGTTATCCTAACCTGACAGAACGACCTGCATTGCAAGTTTCTGCTAAGAGGCTCCTTATTGGTTCCGTGGATCCATCAGGACTATTTAAGTTGTTATTATGATAAGTTGATCGGTTTCCTCATTTCAACGAACACCTAAAGTGCATCTCAAACGACGCCCAAACACCGATTGGACACAACTCACTAAAATGCGTCCACAGAACAAATGATCAGACTAACAAATTTGAATCCGTACAGACATGACCACGGATGAACAGACAAACAATACGATTCCCATGCCAATCTCAAGAACAGAGATATGAAGTTCCTCACGATGAAACCGAAGTACAGATTGGGTGTTACTTATTGATTTGACGGGGAAGGTGCCGGCGATGCCGGCAGGAGGGCGCGTGGCTGAGCCGTACAAGATAAGAGAAGGTCCGCCGCTACGCGCCACCGGGGCACGAAGAGACCGCGATTGGTTGGGAGAGCCTGGTGATGGCGAGACGAGGGCGCCGCTGCGGAGGCCGGAGGGCTTGAGCGCGGCGAGCTGGAGCAGCGGCGCAGAGAGCGTGCGGCCTTTCCAGTTCCAGTTGGGCCGTCCTACCACTCGTTGGGCCTGAAACGGGAAGAGCCCGCCGGACCGGCTTGGCCCAAGTCAAAGCCAGTCAACAGAGCGGAAGCTTCTTCGTTGGACTCTCCGCCGCTGACAGCTGTGACCGGCGACTCACCCGCTCCCTCTCTATAGGTGAGCGGCGCGGCTGCTAGCCTGCTACCGCAACTGCTCCGCCTCCGCGCCTTAAAACACTCGCAATTGAGGAGCAGACCGACGGCGACCCCGTGCGACCCCCCTCCCCTCCGCTCCGCTCCTACCTTGACGCGGCGGACAGGCGGCAAGCGCCTCATCCGGGAAGCCTTCCGCCATGGCCCACGACGAGGACTCCGGCGCCGGCGCCGACCTCCCCGCCGCCCCCCGAAGAAGAAGTCGGCCGCCGAGGAGGAGGCTGAGAAGAGGTCAGATTTTGTTTCTGTCTGCCGGTCCGGAATCGGGCAGCGGAGTTGCCTCTTATCTGGTTAGCTGCTGGCACCTGTCATTCGAGCGGCAGGGAGGTTGAAATCACCTGATGTTTGTGCCGCAGGAGGAAGAAGCTTACCCCTGGGAGCTTGATGAAGGCAGTGCTCCGGTCAGGGAGCGGCGATGCAACCCCTGCTGAGGGTGACCAGGTATATTCTTCCATCCCTATATTGCCACAATGAGACAGTGGGTCGTTTCCATGGGACTACAAGTGATCGCACTTGTTTCATGGCCTGGCCCCTGACAATATCTTTCTCAGCCTTTTGTTGCTTACTGCTCAGTCTTTGCTCTTTATAAGTTTAGAAACACGGTACTGTAGTTGGCCATATTTTGCTCATTATAATCGTTTTGCAGGTCATACTGCATTGCACTACTCGAACCATGGATGGTAATCTTGTCAATTCACAAGAAGGGAGCATGGAGGTTAGGCATCTTTCAGCGCTTATCATCCTATGCATGCTGCAAAATGTGTTGTAGAGAATCAATTTGAGATGATCCTGACGTGAGATATTGTTTTCATTATTCTAGCATTATGTTGCTTCCAGATCATGTTTTCCTATCAGTAAAGTCATTCCCCCCCCCCCCCATTTATTCTGAGCTGGGAGTTTATGATCTGTTCCAAGTGCTACTGTGCCGTTTATAGCTGTTGTAATATTATGTATGTGTATGATTTGAAAATAGAAAGTCTCAATTATTTCTATTTTTCATTGTATAACCCCCATCCCCCCCAAAAAAAAACAGATTTTATTCTAACCACCTGTCCTATGCTTTTCTTAATCCTTTCGAAGAACATACTAGAATGAGTAGCAAACTCAATAAATGAGGCCTTAAATCATCTTCATTTTTTCTGCTGTTATAATCTACAGGTAAAGGAATCCCACTAAGATTTGTATTAGGGAAGAGCAAGATGATCCTCGGCTTTGCTGAAGGCTTCCCAACAATGCGCAAGGGTGAAATTGCTATGGTATTTCTTTTAAACAGACTAAAAATGAATTAAGAATCAAAATTATCCTAATAAGAAGATACCACTCATTTTCGTTGAATGCAATGATTCAAGATGCATATGTCAACCGGGGCAAGCATCTATTATTGTCATTTTCATCCCACTTTTTTCTCTTAGTATTTTCTTTTCTCAGTTCAAAATGAAGCCTCAGATTCACTATGCGGAGGACGATTGTCCAGTTACAGCTCCAGATGGCTTTCCAAAAGATGATGAGCTTCAGTTCGAGATTGAACTGTTAGATTTCTTTAAAGCCAAGGTTAGTATTGTTAATGTCTTGAGTATGGATTCAGCTGCAGACTTGAGTAACTTTGCTTGCAGCATTTTAGGAGTACAAGAGTATTATGCAATATATTTTTACATAAAAGGAACTCTTTTTGGGAGGATAAACTCACAAACAGTAGGGAACTAGGGGTGTTATGCACATTTTTATTAAATAAAGTAGGGAAAAATGTACAAAAATACATTAGTAACCTGTTACATAAAGGAATATTACTCCCTCCTATTTTAAATTGTTTTTG
This sequence comes from Neostapfia colusana, assembly GCA_030760725.1. Taxonomy (NCBI): domain Eukaryota; kingdom Viridiplantae; phylum Streptophyta; class Magnoliopsida; order Poales; family Poaceae; genus Neostapfia; species Neostapfia colusana. The sequence goes on along the minus strand of JASWHV010000471.1, from coordinate 13 downwards.
TTAGGATAACAAT